>JADBJO010010278.1:40000-42500 GCA_016801955.1 Conus betulinus
TCGCATACGTTTTTGCCTAGTCAGAGGTGGGCAGACTGTTGTGATTTTTTTTTTTATTCTACAGTATTTTCAAAAGTATTCTTAGAGGAGTGTCTAGATTGTAACATCTGAAGGACAGCAGTGAGAGAAAATAACCAGGGTCAGTAGGTCTGATCTTCTCAGTGATCACTGTTGCCTTTTAATATCGTCCAATATCATCGATGATGATCAGACGTTTTAGGTAAAATACGTTACTGGCTGCTGGTCTACCCAGTGTGCTACTGAGGTACTATGCCAGACTTCCAGAAGCTCAACTCGAAGACGGTGGATTCGTGTAGTCAACATCAAAGGCTGCGGACTTGCAGAGACAGACGGGACACACTCAGGGACATCCGAAATGAACAGGCAGACAGAACGCGCTTATTAGGGGAGATACAGTGAAGACGTCGCTGTCCAAAAAGCGGCGTACGTACTTAACACTCCAGACAGTGTGCGAACGAAGAAAAAAAAAACCGACAGCCGTTTTGTACCAATCAGGGGATGGTACTATTCTTAGTGCAAGGGGGGACAAATGGTGTCTGATCATCATAAGAAATTATCAACTTTTTGTTTAACCTCCAGTCGTTGATAGAGTCGTTTTTACCTTGTTTATTCCTAATGACGAAGTGAAATTTCCAGTTGGAGAGAAGCTGAGTTAGAAACTAGACTGTTTGAAACTTCGTCTCTGGTCGTCATGGGTCTCTTTACTTGTGAGCATCACTGTATAGGTCAAGCTACGCCACTCACCGATTTCGGTCAAGTTCTTTGTGACTGGCAGGAGGAATCCTCGGCGTTTTCCTGTTGAGAGAGGGCACCGACTTCAGTTTCAGTCTTTGTTGTCTGGCGCGCGCGCGCGCGCGCGCACACACACACACACACACACACACACACACACACACACACACACACACACATATATATACACACACACGCGCGCGCGCGCGCGCGTGCACACGCACGCAAAACACACTCTCTCTCTCTCTCTCTCTCTCTCTCTCTCTCTCTCTCTCTCTCTCTCTCTCTCTCTCTCTCACACACACACACACACACACACACACACACACACACACACACACACACACACAACACACGCACGCACGCACGCACGCACGCACGCACGCACACACACACACACACACACACACACACACACACACACACTCCCCTACACACACACACACACACACACACACACACACACACACCACACACACACACACACACACACACACACACACACACACACACACACGCACCTCCCCACACACACACACACACACACACACACACACACACACACACACACACACACACACAACCGGCCATTTGGCCATTTGCTTACTCGTTTGCTTTCAAAAACAAACAAATAAAAAAGGAGTTGATCAATGTTTCACATACTCCTGTCCTTTGCAGTGTTCCTTTCTTTCTGTCTTTTTTTTAATCCCTCCTTTAGATGTTCGTTTTGTTTGTTTTTTAAGTAGAGATTTTATTTTTGCTAATTTTAAAAGACAGCCGATCGATCATCTGTGTGTTTCATTCGGTTCGTTGCCGTTTTGCGATCGTCGCCATTTTGGATTGTCTCCCTGTCTTGTTTCATTCCCCCACCCCACACACCCCCACCCCCCACCCTTCTCCATCTTTACCATGTTAACTCAGTGTTGATTTGATTGATATTTGTCATCATCATTATCATCATCCACATTATTATTACCATTATCATTATCACCACTAGCACTGTTATTAGTATCATCATCAACAGTATTGTTGTTGTTATTATCATTATTATCATTATTATTACTATTATTATTATTATTTGTTGTTGTTGTTGTTATTGTTATTATTATTATCATTATTATTATTATCCTTGTGTTGTTGTTTTTGTTGTTATTTCTGAATGTTCACATGACTCTCTCTCTCTCTCTCTCTCTCTCTCTCTCTCTCTCTCTCTCTCTCTCTCTCTCTCTCTCTCTCTCTCTCTCTCTCTCTAACTGATTTCCGCATTCTTCTCTGGTTTATTTTTTTCTTTCTCCGCTTTCTTTTTTTTTCTTTTACTTTCTTTTTTTTAACTGTCATTTTTTTTTTTTTTAATTTGCTTTGTGCTGTTTTATTTGCTTGCTTGTCTAGCTAATCAACTTCCTTTTTTCACTTTTCCTTTTTTTCTCTCTTTCTTTCTTCCTTTCTTTCTTTTTCTTTCTTTCTATCCGTCTATCTTTCTGCCTCTTTTTTTTCTTTTATATTTGTTCTTTCTCTCTTGATTTCTTTCTTTGTTTCTTTCTTTTCTCTGTTTCTTTCTTTCTTTCTTTCTCTCTTTGATATCTTTATCCTTTCATTTTTTTTCCTTTCATTTTTTTTTCTCTATTTCTACTGTTTTCCTATGTTTTCTTTTGGTTTCCCACGTCATCTGGCTTTCTTTCACTTTCTTTGCTTTCTTCGTCATGACTTCTCTCTCTGGTCTTTTCTTTGCCATCTTTGTCTCTCTCCA
>JADBJO010010278.1:47500-50000 GCA_016801955.1 Conus betulinus
AGTTATACTGAGAGACTGTTCTACATAATTATATTGAGAGACTCTCTACACATTTATATTGAGAGACTGTTCTACATAGTTCTATTGAGAGACCGTTCTACATAGTTATACTGAGAGACCATTCTGCATAGTCATATTGAGAGACTGTTCTACATAGTTCTATTGAGAGACTGTTCTACACACCTATACTGGGAGACTGCTCTACACACCTATATAAGAAGACTGTTCTACACACTTCTATTGAGAGACTGTTCTATATAGTTCTATTGAAGGACTGTTCTACACAGTTATATTGATAGACTGTTCTACATAGCTATATTGAGAGACTGTTCTACACATTTCTATTGAGAGACTGTTCTCTATGGTTTTTGAGAGACTGTTCTGTACAGTTATATTGAGAGACTGTTTTACATAGTTATATTGAGAGACTGTTCTACACAGCTATTTTGAGAAACTGTTCGACATAGTTATATTGAGAGACTGTTCTACAAAGTTCTGTAGAGAGACTATTCTACACGGTCATATTGAGAGACTGTTCTACACAGGTATATTGAGAAACTGTTCTATATAGTTCTATTGAGAGACTGTTCTATATAGTTCTATTGAAAGACTGTTCTACGAAGCTATATTGAGAGACTGTTCTACATAGTTATATTGAGGGGCTGTTCGACACCGTTATATTGACTGTTCTACACAGTTCTATTGAGAGACTGTTCTACACAGTTCTATTGAGAGACTGTTCTACGCAGTTACATTGAGAGACTGTTCAGCTTAGTTATATTGAGAGGCTGTTCGACACCGTTATATTGAGAGACTGTTCTACATAGTTCTATCGAGAGACTGTTCTACAAAGTTATATTGAGAGACTGTTCTTCATAGTTATATTGGGAGACTCTTCTAATAGTTCTATTGATAAACTGTTCTACATAGTTCTATTGAGAGACTGTACTACACATTTCTATTGAGAGTCTCTTCTATATAGTTCTATTGAGAGACTGTTCTACACAGTTATTTTGATAGACTGTTCTACATAGATATATTGAGAGACTGTTCTGCATAGTTCTATTGAGAGACTGTTCTACACATTTCTATTGAGAGACTGTTCTATATAGTTCTATTGTGAGACGGTTCTACACAGTTATATTGAGACTGTTCTGCATAGTCCTATTGACAGACTGTTATGCATATTCTATTGAGAGACTGTTCTACATAATTATTTCTGTTGAGAGAGTGTTCTACACAGTTCTATTCAGACTGTTCTACATAGTTATATTGAGAGACTGTTCTACACAGTTCTATTGAGAGACTGTTCTACATAGTTATATTGAGAGACTGCTCTACATAATTATATTGAGAGACTATTCTACAAAGTTATATTAAAACTCTTCTACACAGTTATATTGAGAGACTGTTCTACATAGTTCTATCGAGAGACTGTTTTACACATTTATATTGGAAAACTGTTCTATACAGTTATATTGAGAGACTGTTCTGCACAGTTATATTGAGAGACTGTTCTACATAGTTCTATTGAAAGACTGTTCTAAATAGTTATATTGAGAGACTGTCATACATAGTTATATTGAGAGTCTTTTCTACATAGTTCTATTGAGAGACTGTTCTACACAGTTATATTGAGATACTGTTCTATGCAGTTATATTGAGAGACTGTCTATGTAGTTCTATTGAGAGATTGTTCTGCACAGTTATTTTGAGAAACTGTTCTACGTAGTTCTTTTCAGAGACTGTTCTACATAGTTATATTGAGAGACTGTTCTACACACAGTTCTATTGAGAGACCGTTCTACATAGTTATATTGAGAGACTGTTCTACATAGTTCTATTGAGAGACTGTTCCACACATTTCTATTGAGAGACTGTTCCACACATTTCTATTGAGAGACTGTTGTACACAGTTCTATTGAGAGACTGTTCCACACATTTCTATTGAGGTACACAGTTTCTATTGAGAGACTGCTCTACACAGTTATTTTGAGAAACTGTCCCACACAGTTATGTCGAGGGGCTACTCTCAACTATAAACAAAAGTCAGTGCATGTAACAATTCTATTTGGGGGTAGAGTGGGGGAGGAGCCGGGGAGCGGGGAGGGGAATATGGGGGCGTTACCTTTTTTTTCGCGACTGCATGGATGATGCAGGAGAATGCGCCAGCAGTTTTTATGTCCAGGGTAAACCTTTCAGCTCTGGCAGCAAAGCTGGCATGATGGCACCTATTGACGTGACATTTGCAGCCAGGCCGCTTATGAAGTCAGAACGATGTTAAGACAAGGGAAAACTCTGGGGATGACAGAGAATAGTTGGCGCGTGACAAACAAACCGAGGGTTCAACAGCCCGTCTTCATCCAAGTCTTAGTATAGTAGGCCCCGAATCTCTCTCTCTCTCTCTCTCTCTCCTCTCTCTCTCTCTCTCTCTCTTCTCTCTCTCTCTCTCTGTCTCTGTCTGTCTGGGGTTGGTCTCTGTCTCTGTCTGTGTCTGTCT
>JADBJO010010278.1:52500-55000 GCA_016801955.1 Conus betulinus
AGGCCAAATCTGGGCCAGGAAGGAACGCCCACACTTGTGGGCTACAGTGGAGGTGGAGGTAACTCTGGCCTTGCGCGTGGCTCGCTTTTCTCTCAGCTTCTGCTGTGCGTCTCTTCTCTGATGTATATACAACCCATTTGTGATGCTGCTTCGACAGGCTGGGCGGTCCAGAGCAAGCGGCTCCCAGGTGTTGAGGCTGATGTTCAGGCATTTGAGGGACACTTTGAAGCAGTCCTTGAAACGTTTTTCTTTCTTCTGCCCCCCAAGTTCTCCGTACAGCAGTTGTTTCGGCAACCGACTATCTGGCATTCTGACGATGTGGCCAGCCCATCTGGTTCGGGATTTTTGAAGGAGAGTGTGGATTCAGGGGATGCTGGCCCTTTCCAAGACCTCAGTGTCTTGGACTTTGTCCTGCCACTTGATTGTAGGAGTCTGCGGAGACCATGGCATAGGAACGCTAGAAGTCTACAAGCCGTGCCTTAATTCTGGCGTTCCTCGCTGACATATGGCATTGAACTATTTTTACTGACCCAAATTCCCAGAAAAAAATCGTTTTTTTTTTTTCGCATTCATTTTTTTTCACCATAGAGCCGGTGTGATTTTCGTCTATGCAAAGTGCCTTGTTACTACTTGACCTCTGTGTTGTAACCCCGAATTCTGCATCACACAACACGTGTTCCCACAGTTCGCTTTTGTTTCAGTTCAGTTCGCTTGCACGGGTCTCTAACGTCTTCCGGGTGAGACAATCGTTTTCAGTTGGTTTAGGGTACCTTCTCAAGTGACCACACACGCTGGGCATCTTTTTTCACCCCGCTTTTTTAGCAAGGGCGGACTTCTTCTGCTATACATGCAGGCTATGCCTACCATTGAATCACCGTGTGTATGCACTTCGAATGAATCCTTGGACACTGTCACCTGGGGAGTGTGGTCAACATTTAGTTCACACTGTCACCTGGGGAGTGTGGTCAACAGTTAGTTTCACACTGTCACCTGGGGAGTGTGGTCAACAGTTAGGTCACACTGTCACCTGGGGAGAGTGTGGTCAACAGTTAGCCCACCAGTGAACGAGAGACAGACGCAAAGGCAGTCAGACCAACAGGAAGTGGTCAGTGCCTTTGACATGCGTAAATGGAACTCCAGCTTAGCGAAAGACGAAGAAGCTAATCATTACACACCACGCCTTTGCTTTAACCAACTTTTTTAAAAAAAATTTCTTAGGACCAAGTAGTGTGAAACGTATGCCCGTGCACCATTAGACAGTATGAGCGATAATTCCTTTGCCTGTGTCCTTTTCACACACACACACACACACACACACTCACACACACACACACACTGTTTGTTGGCGCGCAGAGGAATGGGGCCCGTGGCGTGGGGAGTGACGAGGGCAGTGAGTGAACGTGAAACGGAGCGGAGTGGTTGGGGGAGGGGGCAGGGAAGATGGGGGGGACCCCCATTTTTTTCGGTGTTGTGATTGTCTTTGTTTCCTTTTGCACACATATCTCGCGTGCAATCCAGGCCACAGCCTGGAACCTAGTTTCTACTTGACATTGACGGGGACATACCTACACGCCTCTGCCGTCACGCTCCGAGGTCACATATCATTTTTCCATCCGAAGAACTCGCTTCACACGACGTCACTCCCCATCGTCAGCAGCTCTTAAAGACAATGCGATTTGACCTGACTGTCCCTGTCGTCAATGGAGATCAGTCATGACAACGATTGTCTACCTTGGCACAGTTCAGTTTACGACCGTTGGGTGGCGCATGGATCGGCGGCAATCGATCTCTTGAACTGATCCGGCATTCGGTTTAAAAAGAAAAGAAAAAGAAAAAAAAAAAAAAAGGGGGGGGGGGGGGGGGGGGGGGGGGGGGCTTATGTTGGGGGGGGGTCACCATACTTGACACCACACAAGGCTCTTGTGGTCGATAGGAATTGATCCGGCATTGGGTTAAAAAGAAAAGAAAAAAAAAAAAAACGGGGGGGGGGGGGGGGGGGGAAAAGGGGCAGAAGGCAGCTTGTTGCTTACGCGTCACCATACTTGACACCACACAGGCTCTTGTGGTCGATAGGTGTGGGCAGGTGACGTGTAAGTAGTGTGGGGGGGGGTGGGGGGGGGGGGGAGGGGGGGGGGGGGGGGGGGTTCGTGGGCGCTGTCAGCTTATGTTGCTTAGACTTCAGACTGGACACCACACACAGAGCTCTTGTGGTTATCTGTTTGGGCAGCTGACGTGTAAGTAGTTTAGGGTGGGGTTTGGCCCCTTTTACCGTGGTTCGCGGCGCTCCAGCTTTGCGTAAGACTTCAGAGACGACGAAGCCGCGGTTATCTGTTTGATGTGTCTTAGGTGGGGGGTGGTGTGTTTTAACCGTGTTGCGTGTGGTGGTGAAGCTGATGAGGACTGGTGTGAGAGTGTGTGTGTGTGAGTGTGTGTGTGTTGATGAGAGAGAGAGAGAGAGAGAGAGAGAGAGAGAGAGAGAGAAGAGAGTGTGTGTGTGTGT
>JADBJO010010278.1:65000-74219 GCA_016801955.1 Conus betulinus
GAGGAGAGTGACGAAGGTAGTTATGGGTGTGGGGATGAGTTTGACAGAAGACACTACTTCGTATCAAGACGGTGAGATGCTTTTTGGTGGATTCACGGACTCAGGGCTTAGATGGAAGACGGTTTAAGAGTAAGTTGGTACAGGGGATCAGACTTTGTCGTCTGTCGGTTTTGACGGCTGTCTGTCTGTCCTCTCTCTCTCTCTATCTCTCTCTTCTCTTATCTCTCGCTCTCTCTCTCTCTCTCTCTTCTCTCTCTCCTCCTCCTCCTCGTCTTCTCAGTTCGTCTCTCTCTCTATCTACTCTCTCTCTCTCTATCTCTCTCTATCCTACCTGATTATCAGAATAATAATCATCAGCATCAATCAGCATCCTCATCATCTTCATCATCTTCTTCCTTCTTCTTCTTCTTATCTTCTTCTTCGTCTAGTCGTCGTCTTTCGTCGTGTCGTCGTCGTCTTTCGTCGTCGTTGTCGTCGTGCGTCGTCGTCGTCGTCGTGTCGTCGTCGGTAGTCATGTCGTCCTAGTCTAGTCTTCTTTTCTTCATCAACTTATCCTCTATCTCATACTACGCCTCTCCTCCGACTCATCCGTCTTCTTCTTCTTCTTCTTCTTCTTCTTTTCTTCTTCGTTCTCCTCTCTTGACATTAATCTTAAATCTCCATAAGACAATCATCGTTCATCCGTCACTCCCTCCACTCCTGCGACACCGTCTTCTTTCGGTCTGTCTCGGTCTGCATGCCTGCCTGCTCTCTCTCTCTTCTCATCTCTCTTCTCTCTACATCTCTCTCTCTCCTTCTCTATCCTCTGTTTGTTCGTTCTGTCTGTTGTGCTGCCTGGCTGTTGTTCTCTCTATCTCTCTCTACTTCTCTCTCTCTCTATCTCTATCTTCTCTCATCTGTCGGTCTGTCGGTATGTCGTCTATGCTGTTCTCATACGCTCTCTCTCTCTCTCCTCTTCTCTCTGCCTGTCGGTCGTCTGTCGTATGCTCTCTCTGTCTCTCTGTCTTCTTGTCTCTCTCTCTCATCTCTCACTCTCACTACTTCGAGTCTGCTCTGCTCTGTCTCAGAGTGGTTCCACCCAGACCGCCTGGGGTTGTGTTGTCATTGATTGAGTGACGTCAGCCCATGACGCGGAGAAGAGCGCCCTCCAAATGTTCCAGCTCTCTTCGGGAGCAACACGACCATTGACATTTTCACTACCTATTGCTGGAGAGAGAGAGAGAAAAAGGATTGAAAAGAATCCAATCGTTGGCATTGACGTGTGTGTGTGTGTGTGTGGTGGTGTGTGTGTGTGTGTGTGTGTCCAGTCGTCCATGTGTACGTGAGTGTGTATTGTATGTGCACGCGTGTGTGCGCACGAGCGTATATGTCTGTATGTGTGTGTGTGTGTGTGTGTGTGGTGTGTGTGTGTGTGTGTGTGTGTGTGTGTGTTGCCTGTGTTTGTGGTGTGTGTGTGTGCGTGTGCGTGTGAGTGCATGCGTCCGCGCGCGGTACGTTTGCCTGAGAAAGAGAAAGGGAAGGGGGGGGGGGGGGGAGCGAGGGAGACAGACAGAGACAAACAGCAGAGCTTGCCTTAAAAACACTGCGGATCTGCACGCTTACTTCCCTGATGACTTAGTTTGATGCTGGCCATGGCGTAAACCTCTTGTTGTCCGCTGCATCAGTATAACAAAGGGTCACTCTCCTTTCGCGCCCTTATGAGGACTATGAACTCTGACCTCAGCCAATGGCGCACATTTTTTTATGATGAATATAATTGCACGTCCAGAAGAGATGTAACAGCGCTAATGCCGTCTCAGTACGCAGAGGGAGGGATGTACGGGTGGGGGGGGGGGGGGGGGGGGGTACCTCCTCCTAACCTTCCTGTCCTTCACTGTCCATGGTCTCAGAGAAAATATCGATCCATAAAAGAAATAGGGTCCTTCCACTTGCAGGTATCAGTGTCACAACAGCGTGAGCTAGTTGAATGCGCACTGCAGGCACCGCTTGCTCGGAGCGCTGGTTTGCCTTGAAGAGCTTCCCTGTGGGTGTAAAAGTCTGCTGTCTTATTTACTTACTTATTCCGGCTCCACTGGACTTCCCGTTTTCACGTGAGTGTGTGTGTGTGTGTGTGTGTGTGTGTGTGTGTGTGTGTGTGTGTGTGTGTGTGTGTGAGAGAGAGAGAGAGAGAGAGAGAGAGAGAGAGTTTTCCCGTAAGTGTTTAACGCAGTTCCGCTTAGCGACTGCATAAACCTCCTTCAGCTCTAAAGGTCCCTTGACACAAGTCATGTTAACCTAAAGCCTCCACTACACGAGCTATGTCACCCCTAAAGACCTCGCGGCACAAATCATGTATACGTGAAGGTAAAAAAAAAAAATGTACTCGGATCATGTCAACCAAAAGGGCCCCACCACACACGAGTCATGTCTGCCACAATACCACCAATAGGAACCATGTCATCTTAAGGCTCTGTTACACGACCCAACGTCAACCTGAAGACCCATCACACAAAACTATGTCAACCTAAGCGCTCTGCATGCGAATCATGTCTTCTCAAAGACCTTCTGCAAGAATCACTTATCTCCGATCTCTTCCTACATACGTCGTTTAAAATATGGGCCTTGCTATACAAGTGGTTTCAACCCTAAGGACACAATGCAAGAGTCTCTACAGCCGGAAGTGGGTCTGGTACAACAGTCACTGTTGTATTCATGCCCTTCTACACGATTATTTCAACCTAAAGGACTTGCTGCACGAACGATTTCAACCCAAAGGCCCCACTTTCACGAGCCTTTCAATCTAAAGGCTCCGCTTGATTAAGTCGGAAGAATTCTCGAGATCAGGAATATCAACCTAAAGGCTTCACGTCACGAGTCAACCTGAAAAGCCCCCGCCGCACGAATCATTTCAATCTAAAGGCCCCGTTACACGAGTCATGTCAACTTACCGCTGCATGGGCCTTTTCAACATGAAGGTGGCGGAAGTCGGATGAAGCCGAATAGCGAAGAATTCGTGTGTCCTCACACCTCATGCAACCGTCTCGGGCTTGTCAAGACCTTCTAATCCAACCACAACGGGTGCCAGCCCTCAACCGGGGACACCATTCTCACGATCAACGAGCACCCGGTTTAGGCTCCCGACCTTTGACTTGAACATAACAGCCGACATGATACCTAGCATCAAAATGGCAGCGAGAGCAACTTGCCCGAAGCGAGAAGGAAAGGTCTACCACAGTTGCATGCCACTCAAGCTGCAAATAAAAACACAAAACAAAGTGGAAAGCAACACGTTTCAAAACAGAAAGCGAAAAAAGGACCAATCCGTTTTGTGACATAATCTTGTTGAAATGGCACTGATAACACGTTAAAACCGCACAAATAAGACTACCTGCGGGCGATTAGCTTTTAGGTTGTATGCGGCCACGACATATCTTAACAAATGTGCATCTGTATGAGAGGAAAGGAAAAACAGCCATAGACATGAAGTTTGACACTACCGTGTTTCCATCCAGCGGCAGTCAGAGTGACCAAGATCCAGGATGTGGCTCTAGGGGTCTCAAGTGAAAGAATGTTTTACCATGTGATTAGTGTAAAACGTTTGACCATTACATAATTATTATCATTATTATTATATATTATTATTATGTTATACACATGTTTATCTTCCAGTCATGGCCACGCTTCTTCCTGATTTCTCTCTGTCTCCCCTCTCTCTTGTCTCTCTCTCTGTATGTCGCTCTCTCTCTTGTCTCTGTCTCTCTCTCTGTCTCTCTTGTCTCTCTATCTCTCCCTCTCTTCTCTCTCTCTCTCTCTCTCTCTTCCTCTCTCTCTCTCTCATCTGTCTCCTCTCTCTCTGTATCGGTGTGTTGTGGCACGTAGCAGCTCCACACGGCCGGACTGATCTGAGTGTCGAAAGGCAGCAGACCTCTACGCTTCCAAAGATGTAAACCCGGCCTCTGATTGTCATGCCACGAAGTTTAGAAAAGGACTGTGGACAAGTGGTTGTTTAAACACAAAAGCCGTGCTCTATCAGTTACCATCGTGCAATCTAAAACAAGGCGACTGTACATGTCACAATGTAAAGTGCACGCGTGAAATCCTCAACAGCGCTGTTCAAGCTGGTTGGCAAGGAAACGAGATCTGATTGCTAACTAGAATCATGACGTGACTTTCGTTTTCTGCACCGGTGCTTTCAACATAAAGGGAGATCAATGGTTATCGTAGTGGGGACCTTTATATTTAAATAACTCGTGCAACACGATGCAAAAAACGGATGCAGCACAGACATTGGGGGGCAGAACTGACATGATGCAGTGTCTATGGCAGGAATGATGAAATCAATGAGCTGACTGCATGCAACTTCAAATGCATGTTTCCACCACAAGAACTGAAAGCTCTGCTTCTGTGGGTCTTCTCTCTCTCTCCTCTCTCACCTCTCTCTCTCTCTCTCTCTCTCTCTCTCTCTCATGCAACTTCAAAATGCATGTTTCCACCACAAGAACTGAAAGCTCTGCTTCTATGGCTCTCTCTCTCCTTCGTAATCCTCCCGTCTGTCTCTCTCTCTCTCTCTCCTCCGTCTCTCTCTCTCTCTCTCTCTCTCTCTCTCCTGTCATGAATCTTTGGGTTCGAAGACAAACTGTCATCATCAGAAGGACGGAGTGACCTTGATGGAAGGTAAATGTTCCAAAGCGGAGAGAAATACTGAGCTGCAGTTCCAGAAATAGCATAGGAACAAAGACCAGCAATGCTGCGCCTTATTCTTTGTTCAATAGGGCCAGTGTCATTCTTTAAAGGGAGGGGTCTAAAATTGAAATTTTCAGACTCAGGAGTGACGTCATGACCCGAGGATTTCTCATGACCCCATACCCTCAGCCGCGATTTGCCTTTTTAGCCAATATCGCTGAGATCACGCGAACTTTATGCGAGAAGCTAGGTTGCTTTTGAGATATCTGCCAAAAACAACTGCGGGCAGTGGCCTTAAGCCTGTGACCAGCAAGAAGTCGGTCAGTGAGCGAGAGATTAACGTCCTATTGGCAGAGGCCCTTGAGGCAAGGATCTACTCGCACACTGAAGTCTGCATACTTTGTGGCGCTTGTTGTCGTTGGCAATAGTGGGTTGGACTCCGTGTTTGGGGTCGTCGTCTGTCGTTCTGTCAGCCCTGGTTCCTTGTGAATTTGAGTTCACATTCAGGTGTAGGTCCGTCGACGATGAGCGTCGGTGTACTTCGTCTCTTTGCCCTCAAAAAGTCTGCCTTCCGGGCCCCCCTGGACGGCGATGGTCCATTGCCGAGTAAGGCCGCCCCACAGAGTGGGCAGCACGAAAGTCGCTGGCACTGCACGTGTCCCTTCTATTCTATAGCCCGCACAGACCCCGGCCGAGACGGCAGTTTTGCAGCCAACCCCGTGAGAGGTGCCCCCCATGCCGGCCCCCCATAGCATGGTGTCTCCCAGGCCACGGTAAACACAGTCAGGCAGCGCTCCATTGCCGACCGCCCCACATCTCCAGGAGTCCGTACCCCGGCGACAGCCTAGACCCGCCGTCACCCATATGGCTGGAAGGTTCGCTGCGCCGTCTGACGCTGACCTCTCCATCAGTGCCCCTCAAAGAAGAGCTGCCACCTCCCCCTTGAAGTTCGCTGCTGTGCCACCTGACAAGTTACAGTTCCAGCGAGAAGCAGCCATGCGAAGCTATATAGTCAGCTCTGACAGGGTCACACGGCATTCTGAGTCGTGGGTCCATGCCTGTTCATTCGTTTCTGTTACTTCTGAAACCTTGCCTGCGTACAAAGGTTGGTGGATCACCCACATTACCCGCGGTATTCCCACGCCTTAGTGTTTCCCGCAGTGAAACTGCCCACAGGAAAATCGACTCTCTGAACGCCTTACAGACGCGTTGTCACAGCGGCAGATCTAGCGACACGCCTATTGATCTTTAAAGCAGTCACACAGTTCATTGCACGCCCTCTTTCCAGCACCTGTGGTGCCTGGTTGATTCTGTGAACCACAGCGCCAAGTGCGCTGTACAGGTGTAGCGAGTTACTAGCCCCCCGTGACACAGTGATTAGTGTCACGGATTCCCGGCTGGGATGTTGTGGGTCCGATTTCCCCCTCAGAGCCATTAATTTGTGGGAATTTTCTACCCGACCAACTCCTACCCACAGTTCATTTTTACCATGGGCTCATTTGGGCCCACACAGTCAGATTTCATCACCTAATGAAGAGATGCGTCTCTTAGAGCGTTGCTCAAATGTTCTTCACCAGGTGTCCATGTATGATGCCAGGATGTATGATGGAAATAAGCGTGGAGTACAGCCCTGTAGCCTAAGACAGGACTGGAACACTTTGGCATCATCTTTCATCCTCATCGATCGGCTTCCAAAAGTATAGAATCCTGCGGCCCTCCATGCTCTGCTTTCATGGTGACCTCAGTTTGAATTTCCCGACCACGTGTAAGCCCTCGGGGAGTTTGTGTCCAGGTCACGTTGTCGACAAGTATCTGGGGACTGTCGTTGGACGCATCTGGTGACGCCTCCCAGAGAAGATACACGTTCACGCGCGGGTTCTGTGACTAAGCCATGACTGACGTCAGTGGGGGATGGGGCTGGGGGCATAGCAGGTGGGTGTCGTGTCTATGTTAGATCAGAACAGGCACCACTTAACACCACGGAAGTGACTCAGCACGGGCGCAGTGTCTCCTCTGGTGGGTTGCCTCATGACTGCTTGACATTGACCGCTCCCTGTGGATTGCTGGTGCCCGGGCTGTGGCGGGACAAGCCAGGATGTGGCTGCGGCCGGGGATCAGGAATGAGCGGCGTGTGGATAGTGCCACTGAGGTAGCTCAGAAGAAAATGGAAAGCAAAAAGGAAAAAAAAAAAAAAAAGCGCAAAAGAAAAATGACGGCGCCCAATTTACAGAATTCGCCTCTCTTTTTTTTTTGAGCCCATCTTATCGTGTTGTCGTTCTGGTGGTCCTGGTAGTCTTAAACTGTCCCGCCTCCGCCCCTTTTATCCAGTTCTTGTGTGATGGTCATTGCCGTTTGCCTTATCATCTGAGGTGGTCGCAGAGGTTTGACCCGACTGTCAGCTTACTGCTCAGTGCTAACGAACAAGTTTACCTCGGCGTTGTGGTGTCTGTCCACAGAATGCGTCATTCGCTGTTTTCCTTGAGAGAGAAGAGAGAGAGCGAGAGAGAGATAGAAGAGAGAGACGGAGAGAGAGAGAGAGAGATAGAGGTAAGAGAGAGAGGGAGGGAGGGAGGGGGAGGGACTCGTTCTTGAGGAGGGGGAGAGTCGCTCTTTCGAGGAGAGTAGGGAGGGAGGGGGAGGGGGGTCTCTCTCTGGGAGAGAGCGCGAGGGAGGTAAGAGAGAGGGGGAAGAAAGAGAGAGGGCAAGAGAGAGAGATGGACAGAGAGAGAGAGAGCTGCCTTGTCCCAGCTGAAAAAGGCCCTTATTTGAAGTATTTACTTTTTTTTTTCAATCTGTCATATCCACATTTTGTAATGCAAAGGATGACCGTTTCTTCTTATATTTTTTGTTACTTTGTTTGGTGTTGTAAGTGTTTTGTGTTTGGTTTGTTTGTTTTGTTTGTGGACGCGCCACTCTTGTTATCAGTGTAATTGCTTGAAGATTCTGCAACATAATAGGCTCTTTCCTGGCCCTAAAGGGTATAAGAAATAACAAGAATGACAAACAACGAAGACAACAACAACAACAGTAATAATAATATGATGATGATGATGATGATGATGATGATGATCATGATGATGAATGGATGATGATGATGATGATGACGACGACGACGACGACGACGACGATGACAATTATATGATGATGATGATGATAATAATAAAATGATAATAATAATAATCATAATAATAATGATGATGATATGATGACTGATGACGACGGACGACTGACAATAATGATGATGATGATGATTGATGATCGATGATGATGATAATACTAATAATATTGATAATATAATATAACCTTTAATACAACATACATTCCCTGGTCTCCCCCTCCCCTCCCCCCACCCCCCCCCACCCCCCCCCCCCACCCCCTCCCTCACCCACACACCCACACCCACTTTCCACACACACACAACCCACAACCACCCCTCCCCTTCTTCCCTCCCCCCCGACCCTTCTTCCCCCTTGCTCCCACCCCCCAACTCACCCTCCCCACTTTCTCCCTTCACCCTCCCACCCCTCCCCAAACCCCAACCCCCCACCCTCCTACCCTCCCATCCTCCCCCCACCCCCCCATCCTCCCCAACCCACCCCCCCCACTCTGTCCCCCAGGGAAGGCGGGAACTGTCACAGGGCTCGTTGTTTGAAGTTTCAGGAGGACAGACAAGACAAATACAGAACACTGAAAAAACACTGTAGTATAGCACCCGCTTTGGAGGGGTGTCTAGGAAGAAAAGTCTTTTGAAGTGCTCACCCCCTTGCGAAGTCCCTCTATCATGTCCTGTTTGTAGGTTGTCTTCCCCTGTCTTCTGCTGTGTGTGTATGTTGGTCTGGGCAGATCTCTGTTGCTATCTGTCTGCCACATGTCTTATTTTCCCCTGTCTTCTTTCTGTGTGCAGATGCCGGTCTGGGCTGGTCTGCTCTGTCTGTGTGTCTTCCCCCTGTCTTTCTCTGTGTGTATGTTGTTCTGGGCAGATCTCTCTGTCTTGTGTCTTCACTTCACCCTTCCTTCTTTGTGTGTATGTTGGTCTGGGCAGATCTCTCTGTCCTGTGTGTAATAATAAGATAAGTAATAAATGCAAATCTCATAAATCAAGCACAAATGCATCCAGAGCAGAATAATTAAAAGAGCTCTCTCTCTCTACCTGTCTCTGCTGTCTTTCTTGTCTGTCCTGTCTGTCTGTCGTTCTGTCTGTCTCTCTCCTCAAACTCACTCCGCCCTCTCTCTCCTTCTCTCTCTTCTCTCTCTTTCTCCCTCTCTCTCATCTCTCTCTCTCTCAGAGACGTGTCCACCTGACCGCGAATCTTTGCGCCTTCTTGAAATAGATTATTATTTTTTCATTTTCCATCGGATCTGAGTATTTTTACAGTGGAAAGATGTTTAACAATCTTTCGGATGGGTTCTCGATGTGTTTACGAATTTTGTGATGAAATGCTTGGCGTTGATTTTAACGGTGGTGGACAGCCCTGATGGTTCCCTTTGCGGCCGCTGGGCTATGGGAACAATTATCGGGGTGGATCTGCTGTCCCGCTCCTCTGTGTGGGTCTTCTC
>JADBJO010010279.1:0-30000 GCA_016801955.1 Conus betulinus
ACGGCAGAGGAACAGCAGACACTGCCAGACAGACAACGCTTTCTCCAAGGAAATACAAACATCACCAAAACCCTTCAACAGACAGGACTGCTGTTTTCACAAGGACTAAACACGACGGCCACGTCCCTTCAGACAGCACACGGACTGACTGCTGCTTGTTCACAAGGATACAGACACCCGACCCACGTCCCTCAAGACAGGACATGACTGCTGTTTCACAAGGGGGAAATACAGCGACACCCCCTCCCCCTTCAAGACATGACAGGACTGTTGTTTTGCAAAGGACATACAGACACCACGTCCCCTTCAAGACAGGACAGGACTGCTGGTTTTCACAGGACAAAATACAGACACCACTCCCTTCAAGACAGTACAGGCTGTTTTTCCCATGCAGGTAGAGACACCCACTGGTCCCTTCAGAAAATACAGGAGAGCCTTGTCACAAGAAACACAGGTCCCGATAACACTTCAAGAACAGAACGGACAGCTGGCTCTCACAAGAGATTTTGGCAGACACCAAGACCCTTTCAAGACAGACAGGACTGCTGTTCCCGATAAGGGCGATAACAGACACCAAGACCCTTCAGGACAGGACCTTACGACCAGAGGCCATCACAAATACTGTACGATCACATGAGAATTATTTATGCATGGTTCTGTGCGAGCAGCCACAGCCCCACTGTACCATATGGAAAATAAATCTCCCTCCTTCCTTGGCCTAGTTTTTATCAAGTGGATATTCCCCAGTCGTCCGAAGGAGGGGTCAAGGCAAGGGCACTCCCTGAATTGAAATTCACAGCCCCCGTCTCGATCTCCTAGGCCATCCACCGCGCCGAGCGCGCCCTCCCCCCCCCCCTCCCCCTCCACACACACACACAAGCACCCCCCAAACCCCCACTACCCCACACCTCCAGTGTTATCCCCCTATCCCCTAGCCTCCAGTTTTATCCATTGCTATCGCATCTTTTGTGCAACTTCAGCGGTCATGCACCCGCGCTGCTCATTCTGACTTCCTCGCCTTGATAGGTCACTAAATAGCCTCCTTGCACGCTCTTACGCCCACAACTGTTCACTAATCATTTGCTCACTTTAAACAATAAAAAAGAGTGTTCTATTTATGTTTCATCCAGGAGAAAACACTGCTTGCAGCCTAGTCAATATACGCCACATCATATCTATTTAGTTTCGAGCCCAAACTAACAGAAATACAGCTGATGGATACCATGAATTACTGACTAGGATGATACAATTTCGGGTCTCATGGCTATGACTAGCAGGGTGTCTGACTTTCGCATTAGCCCAGCGCGCTGATCAGACCCTTGAGTACCTACTTACCATTGGCTATGTCATTATTGTATGTGAGTTTGGTAAGTGTACACGTGTGTGTGTGTGTGTGTGTGAGTGTGAGTGGTGTGTGGTGTGTGTGTGTGTGTTGTGCATATATGCATGAACGTATAATGTGTGTATCAAAAATACCACTTAAAAAGCCTAATAAAATTCTTAAGTGCGTCAACCGCTTGGGGAGCAAACATCTATTCAAAACAGGATGGTAAATTAGTTTTAAATCAACAGGCGTGCGGATTGGCTGCACGTGTTGTTCGTTTCAGGTTGTTTACAGTTCAGGGTGCGTTTGCTGACAACGATTTCCATTGTGCCTGCAGTTGTTTACTATTTCTACTTTAGTATTTAGAGTTGCTAAGTATGGTTTGCATAGTATTAACCATTTTTCTGTTGAACATAGGTTGCATCTTTTTGAAATGTTATTGTATGGTGATGCCCTTTTATGATTTTCCAGGATATGTTATAGTTTGTTTTTTTTTTGTCTTTTAAGTCTCCAAATATATTTGCTCAGTTCTGTTTGGTTTTTGTATTTTCTTTGTTGAAATGACTGTTTATGGTTTGCGTTATCTGGTTTTGAAGTGATTTTCAGTGATCCCTATGTATGTTTCTTTTTTCATTTTCTGATGTCACAGTGGCTTGGTATACAATGTTGTTATAGAGGCATTTTGCTTTAAGGACACTGTTCTTTTTTAGTACAATTGCAGGATTTCCTTTTCTTCCCCCTTCTTTGCTGTGTTGCTTTTCATTTTGTTGGATGAATCAATTATATTTTTAAGGTTAGGCATGCATGAATATGATAGTTTGATGGTGTTCTTGTTGAATTTTGGACAATTTGTGTTCTTTTGGGAAGGATGCTGTCAAAAATTTTGAAAAATTCTTTCCCTACGTTTGTTTTTACTCGTCCATCATATGGAGGGTTGTACCATGTGATTTTCCTTTTCCTGCTTTTTTTGTTTTTGTTCATGTTGTTATCTGGTTGTATTGTAGTTTGTAGCTGTAACCACTTTTTTTTGCAATGCCTCTTGGTATTCTGCTGCTGCGTTGTTGAATACTCTTTCATTATGTGACAGATTAGATAATCTCTTGTTATGCCATTGGGTATGGGTTTTTAGTATAGATGGTGGGTGGTTGCTATTGAGTTTACATAAATGGGGTGTGTCATTAGGGTTTCTTGTATGGTTTATATATGTGGTTTGTTGAGGTCAAGTGTTATGTCTAAGTAGTTCACTACCTTTTTGTTTGCTTCAATGGTGATTTTTTAAGTTATGGTTTTGGAAAATTTTGCATAGTTTCTTTTTTTTCTTGTTTTCGATGGTTCTTGGATTGTTGTTTAGCGCGGCGAGGCCGTCGTCTCTGTACAGTCCGACTTGCTTTCCGAGTTGTTTTTGGATGTTGGATAGTATAACAAACAGTCCGACCAGTTTCGCATGTTTTCGGCACCGTCGTACGATCCCATGGTCACATCAAATGTTGAGTTTTTATTTGTTTTCTTGATCCATGTTTCATTTCTGCTGTAGAGTAAGGTTTTCTTGGTGTGAAGAATGATTTCCATTTCTGACCCTGTTTATGTCTGTGTGTTTATTAGCAAATTTCAGAGCTTTAGTGAGTAGCTCTTCATCTATGGATGGGTAGAAAGTCTACTATTCGAATGTGATGAATGAATACTGTGTTCTTCTGTTTGTTAAGTTTTTTTGAACCATTGGATAACTTCATATGTGTTCTTCCAGAGGTTGTATTCAGTGTTTGATTTTATGTTTTTTATGGCTTTTTTCTAAGATTTTCTTACTATTTTGCCCAGTTCAGATTTAGATGATGTTTTTATTAGTCTACATGTTGGGTTGTTGTGGAAATTGGGTTTATGGTCTTTAAGGGTTATGAAGGCTTCTTTTATTGCTGTTGTTTCCACCCTGTCACCTAGATCCATGTGGTGTACGAGTTCTTTTTTCTTTTTTTTTTTCGGATGTTGTTGTGTATGGTTTTAATCAGCTTTTTTTGTAGTTTTTCTGAATGTTTTTTATCAAGAAGTTGTGAGTACTCGTTTGGTTCCATTTTGTAGTAATTACTGGTTTTGTCAGCCTTCACGAATATTTTTTTGTCATTTTGTATTTGTTTTTTATTTCATTTTTTTAATGATGTTTGGAATCGTTGTTTGATTTTTTTTTTGAATTCTATGTTGGCTATCATTCTTTTCATTTTATCCTCAAAAGATTTCATTTCATCTATGGCTGGTGGATCGCCATGATTTGAAGCCATATGTGTGTGTTTTGTCCTCTTTTTTTTGCATTCGGGTTCAGGAAGAAAAACGCTTTCCATCTCATGTTTTTTCGTACGAATTTTTCAGTTTGTTCTATTAATCTTTTTAAGTAGAAAATTGCGGGTTGGGGAGAATGGTATATTTTTTTTGTTGACTGTCTAAAAATTGATTTTTCCTCCTTTTAAAATTCATTCAGGCCACAGTGCTCAACGTGAGGAGCTATTATCAAAAATACTACTAAAAAGCCTAATAAAATTCTTAAAGTGCTCAACCCCTTGGGGAGCAACATCTATTAAAAATAGGATGGTAAAAGGAAGTTTTTAAAATCAACAGGGTCTGTTTCGAGCGCTGCTCTCCTCAGGATGGTTTTGGGTCGCCTACTGCCGGTGTGTTATATGGCCTGATGTCGCTGTTTGCACGTGCGGATTGGCTGCACGTGTTGTTCGGTTTTCAGGTTGTTTACAGTTCAGGGGTGCGTTTGCTGACAACGACGATTTCCATTTGTGCCTGCAGTTGTTTACTTATTTCTACTTTAGTATTTAGAGTTGCTAAGTATGGTTTGCATAGTATTAACCATTTTTTTTCTGTTGAACATAGGTTGCATCTTTTTGAAATGTTATTGTATGGTGGTGATGCCCTTTTTTATGATTTTCCAGGATATGTTATAGTTTTTTTTTTTTGTCTTTAAGTCTCCAAATATATTTGCTCAGTTTCTGTTTGGTTTTTTTTGTATTTTTCGTTGTTGAATGACTGTTTATGGTTTGCGTATCTGGTTTTGAAGTGATTTTCAGTGATCCCTATGTATATTTATGTTTCTTTTTCATTTTTCTGATGTCACAGTGGCTTGGTATACAATGTTGTTATAGAGGCATTTGTTGCTTAAGGGACACTGTTCTTTTTTAGTACAAATTGCAGGATTTCCTTTCTTCACCCTTCTTTGCTGTGTTGCTTTTCATTTTGTTGGATGAATCAATTATATTTTTAAGGTTAGGCATGCATGAATATGATAGTTTGATGGTGTTCTTGTTGAATATTTTGGACAATTTGTGTTCTTTTGGGAAGGATGCTGTCAAAATTTTGAAAAATTCTTTCCCTACGTTTGTTTTACTCGTCCATCATATGGAGGGTTGTACCATGTGATTTTCCTTTTCCCTTTTCCCTGTTTTCCTTTTTTGTTTTTTTGTTCATGTTGTTATCTGGGTTGTATTGTAGTTTGTAGCTGTAACCACTTTTTTGCAATGCATCTTGGTATTCTGCTGCTGGCGTTGTTTGTTAATACTCCTTTCATTATGTGACAGATTAGATAATCTCTTGTTTTTATGCCATTGGGTATGGTTTTTTAGTATAGATGGTGTGGGGGGGTTTGCTATTTATGTTTACATAAATGGGGGTGTCATTAGGTTTCTGTATGGTTTATATATGTGGTTGTTGAGGTCAAGTGTTATGTCTAAAGTAGTTCACTACCTTTTTGTTTGCTTCAATGGTGATTTTTAAGTTATGGTTTTGGAAAATTTTGCATAGTTCTTTTTTCTTGTTTTCGATGGTTCTTTGGATTGTTGTTCAGCACGAAAAATACAAAAAACCAAACAGAAATGAGACCCACAAATATTTGGAGACTTAAGACAAAAAAGCAAACTATAACATATATGTTAGCGGCCGTATGTTTTGGAATCATGAAAAAGGGCATCACCATACAAATAACATTTCAAAAAGAATGCCACCTATTTCAACAGAAAAATGGTTATACTATGCAAACCTTACTTAGCAACTCTAAATACTAAAGTAGAAATAGTAAACAACTGCAGGAACAAATGGAAATCGTTGTCAGTAAACGCACGCTGAACTGTAAACAACCTGAAACTGAACACACGTGCAGCCAATCGCACGTGCAAACAGCGACATCAGGCCATATAACACCGGCAGTAGGCGACCCAAAACCATCCTGAGGAAGCGAGCGCTCGAAACAGACCTTTGATTTTAAAACTTCCCTTTTACCTTCCTATTTATATATATAGTTAGACACTAGGTATTATCTATATTATATAGATATATAAGTATATGCTATATATATCAAATACGATAATATATATATATATAAGTTTAAAAATATGTTGGTGTTGCAAAGACTGCAAGAAATATTTTAATATAAAACAAAACTTGCTTGTATGTCTTAGAGTTAAGAAATAGGGGATATAAGCATTCATATCAGCAGGTGGCAGTTATTTTCTTCTTAACTAACAGTTATGTCACTTATGGGCTGGGGGGGGGGGGGTGGGGAATACATGAATAATACATGGTTTCTCAAATAGTCCTTCTAGCATGCTTATAGTCCCCAAGGAGGGAGGAACTCTCTCAATGGGGAGGAAACTCACTAAACAATAGTAAACTCCTGGCCAGATTACCGGTATTTCGAAACCTGATTCTTTCTCCCCAGTGACCGCATGGGAAAGTGAATAGCTTAACTCCTCTGCCTTTTCGCTTTTAAGAAGAATGCTATCCGAGAAAAAGGCTGGTGTGGCAATACCATAGTATGTTTTTTGTAATTTTCAAAAAAAAAAAAAAAAAAACCGGCACAACAAAGGGATGCCACCCACGAAGCAAAAGAAAATCATGAAAGAGGAAAACAGCTACATTTTTCTAGTGAAACATAGAAAAAAAGCCTCTTAAGACACAAGCGCTGAGGGCCATTCTCTTGAATGAATCTGCAAGGGAACTAAATTATAATTGACTAATAAATCCAAGGATAAGTATTCGAACACGATTCCAGCAACTTACAGAGCAGCTTTGGCGTTGCAGAAGACTTCAAGAAATATTTTAATTATAAACAAACTTGCTCTTATGTCTTTTATATATATAATATATATATATATATCATATAAGATATAATATATATATATATAATATATATATATATATATATATGGGCAAGCAAACCGCAAGCGAGCATACCGCAAGCACAACAGCTAAGTTGACGGTCACCGACCCTCAACTCTAGGGGACGGGGGGTTCCTACCCTTGTATTCAAAGCTAATTTGGCGCACGGCGAGGAAAGAATCCACTGTGGTTTCATGGGTGGAAAGGCGATTTCCAGCAACGCGTTGTGGAGTGCACAGGGCGTGTCAAAGACACAAAAGATGTCACGGCCATCCACTGCACCCCAATTTATCTCCAGCCGTCTCGACTTCATCTTGCCACTGGACTCAGATTGACTGGGGTGAGAAAGTAAGGCTGATGACGCGCAAACTCCCCCTCCTATAATTCAAGTCAAATGCAAGTCATGACTCAAACCCCACAGCGCAACCTCAAGTCATGTGGCGATGGGGAAAGTGGCGAAGGCAAGCATGTGTGGACACACTGGGAGCTGTCAGTCACGAGCCTGCATACAAGTGCCCAGGGCATGGTGGGTCGCTCTCTACTGGACAAACCAGAAGTGCAGTTCGGCAGCCACCTGTGTGTCTGAGCAGCCCTTTTTAGGACCGCACTGCTCATCTTCCATAGCAAGAGGAAGGGGCCATAAAAAGCTGCCATAACACATTGCCTGCTCTCCTTACCTTGGTCAGGGAAACCACAGCTGGCGGTGTGTCAGCGGTCGAACTAACGAAGAAAACAGGAATAAACGTGGTCAACCTCGGCACGTGGAACGTGTGAACTTACTGACAACTCCAAGGCAGACAAACCAGAGCAAGAGCTGCACTAGTTTGCCAAAGACCTTGCTCGCTACACAATGTTGACACAGCAGCACTTGGTGAAATACGCCTAGTGGAACCAAGGCCCAACTCAAAGGATGTTGTGGGGATACACATTCTTCTGGAGTGGACGCAGCAGCACTGAACGGCGAGAGGTAGGCGTGGGGATTTGCCATCAGATCCCATCTTACCCAGAAACTTGTCAAGCTCCCAAAGGCTATAAACGATCGCCTGATGACACTCCAGCTTCCACTTGGAAACAAGAAGGGCACAACACTAATCAGCACGTAACCCCATCAATGACCAACTCAGACGACATCAAGGACACGTTCTATGAAGAGAACTAGACACTCTCATCACAGCAGTCCCACCATCTGAGAAGCTAACTTAGGGACTTCAACACCATAGTGTAGGACCGATCACAAGACCTGGGAAAGGGATCACTGGGAGACACGGTACTGGCAACAGGTGCAAACGCAATGGCCTCTGCTTCTCAAGATGTGCGCTACTCCAACCTTGTGTCATCATCAATACTCTGTTTCCGGTCCCCTACCCGCAACAAGACATTTATGATGCACCCATGCTTCAAGCATTGGCAACTGATTGATTATGTCATCGCCAGGTAGTAGAGATGCGCGAGAGTGTGAGAGTGATGAAGGCCACGTGTGGTGCCAACTGCTGGACTGCTCATCAGCCTTTCCTTATCATGTCGTAGAAGTTTTAAATTCCACATCCTGCCCATGTGAAGACCCAAGGTCAGAAGACTGTAAAGAGGTGCTCAACGTCCTCCAATCTCAATAGATTCACCGATAGTGCAAGATTTCTCCAATTGGACCTAGATGGCAGGCTTCATAGGACATGACAGGATTGACCACAGCAAGCATTGAAGAGCAGTGGGAAGGCTTCTTCAGAGATGATGTCGTCCACTCTACTGCCTTCGAAACACCTCGGACCAGCAACCTGTAGAAACCAAGACTGGTTTGATAGAATGACGCAGAAGTGCAGACACTGCTGTCAGGAAATACCAGCTGTTCGGAGCGCACCAGAATGACCCCACATCACAAGCTAAGGAAGATGCCCTCCACCAGCGCAAAACAAAACGTGCAGAAGTGGGGCTTCACGTTTAATGAGGAGGCCTCGTTCAGCAAAAAGGCTGATGAATCCAGGGCTATGCAGACAGTCATGACACCAAGCGTTTCTATGATGCTCGAAGGCTGTGTATGGACCCCTCCGTCCTCCAGCTCCTCCCCCTTCCTCAATGCAGATGGGACCCAGCTGCTGACAGAAAAGAAGCAGATTCTGGAGAGATGGGCTGAACACTTTTGACCAGTGTTCTCAAAACAAATTTCCTGTGGCAAGGCGCCAGGATCTGATGCAATTGCTGCTGAAGCTTCCCAAATCAGGAGGCTCCAGCCTTGGCACAGAAGCTGACGCAGCTCTTCCAGACCATGTGGAATTCAGAGTCGGTCCTAGTTGAAAGATGCCAACATTCTCCACATCTACAGGAGAAAAAGGCAACTTCCAGTCCTGCAGCAATCACTGAGGAATCTTTCTCTTGTTCATTGCTGGAAGATCTTGGCTCGTGTCCCTGCTCAAACGCCTTCTACTACGTCTTGAGTAGGGTCCCTCCTACCAGAAAGTCCAGTGTGGCTTTTCGTGCAGAACGTGGAACTGCAGACCATGATATTTGCTACAAAACAGCTCCAGGGGAAAATGCCAGAGCAGCAGAGCGATCTGTTCATGACCTTTGTCGATCTGACCAAGGCCTTCGATACGGTCAGCAGAGATGGCTTGTGGGTTTTATTACGATCGTCCGACAGATTCCATGAACCAGGCGGCATGATGATGGTAAAAAGTACTGGATGATGGAGACGAGTCAGAAACCTTTCCAGTGACTAACAGCGTAAAGCAAGGCTGTAGTTCTCGCCCCTACACTCTTCAGCATGGTCTTCTCCGCCATGCTGACTGATGCCTTCTGTGACTGCCAGGGTGGCATACACGTCAGATACAGAACTGACGGTGTGGCTGTTCAACCTCAACGACTGCAGGCTGTTAAAAAGGTGAAAGAGACCATCATCAGGGATTTCTTGTTTGCTGATGACTGCACCCGCAATGCCAGCACAAATGATGCAGCACAAAATGAACTGCCTCTCATGATGCTGCAACAACTTTGGTCTCACCATCAGCACCAAAAGACCAAAGTGATTTTTTTTGTATCAGCCTGCGCCAGATAAACCCTACCAGGAACCACACATCATGGTAAAGGGGCAGAACTTACAGGCAGTTGAACACTTCACCTATCTGGGCAGCACACTCTCACGAGCTGTGTGTGAACATTGACGCAGAGGTCAGGAACAGGAGCGCCAAAGCCAGCTCTGTGTTTTGGAGACTCTGTGAAAATGTCTGCGAGTGGAGGAGGACTAAGCCTTACCACCAAGCTGAAGGTCTACCATACAGTGGTACTAACCACTCTCCTCTATGCCAGTGAGACCTGGACTGTCTTCAGCAGACATGCCAAACAGTTCAACCATTTTCACCTCAGCTGTATCTGCAGACTCCTACACATCAATTGGCAGGACAAAGTCCCAGACACTGAGGTCTTGTGAGGATCCAGCATCCCCAGCATCTACACTCTCCTTCAGAAATCCCGAGCCAGATGGGCTGGCTACATCGTCATCAAATGCCAGATAGTCGACTGCCGAAACAACTGCTGTACAGAGAACTGAGTCAGGGCAAGCGCAAAGTTGGGGGGTGGGGGTGGGGGGGGGGGGGGGGGGGGAGGGGAGAGAAGAAAGGTTTCAAGGATTGCCTCAAAGTGTCCCTATCAAAGGCTTGGACATCAGCCTCAACACCTGGAGTCGCTTGCCCTGGACCGCCCAACCTGCAAAGCAGCATCACAAAAGGAGCATGTACATCAGAGAAGAGACAAACAGCAGAAAGCTGAGAGAAAGCTAGCCACGCGCAGACCGGGGCTACCTCCATCTCCACTTAAGCACCCACCTACATGTGTTGTGTGTGTGTGTGTGTGAGTGTGTGCTTTTTGCTCACTTTTGTGAAATGGATTCTCAAAAGATGACAGTTATCCAAATGTCTGCAAAAACAACAAAAAAAGAACAATAGCAACACAAATGGCAACACACCACCACCACACACACACACACACACCACACACACACACACACACACACGCATCTATGGACTATCTACCTCACCACACCCTGCATCCATTCATTGATGCATAATTACCGATGACATATGTTCGCAATAAAAGCACGCGTCCTGAGAGATTCAAAGTCTTATCTCAGTTGATACCTGTTTCGTCATTTGTCTTTTGTCTCCTGCAATAGTAAAGTCCCCCGTATGAGTCTGCACACCCACCACCAAGAGCACACTGTCATTTGTCTCTGCCATTGGACAGTCCCAGTGTCAGTCTGCACACCCACCAGCATGCACTGTCCTTTGTCTCTGCCATCGGACAGTCCCAGTGTGTCTGCACACCCACCAGAGCACACCACCTCTACAGTACAGTGTGAGATCCCTGAGTGATCCAAAGCCTTATCTCAGCTGACATTGGTGTTTGGTCGTTTGTGTCTGTTGATAGAAGGGTCCATTATGAGTGTGCCCAAATCTCTAGAAGTCTTCGCAGTGTTGGCCTTGTGATTATCGCGCTGCTTGGTTGGTGATGCTACTTTCTCTTCCTTTGCGTCTGTAGGTGTGTGTCACCGATCGGCGGTACTGAACCAGCACGTCCATGTGTTCAGAGTGGTAGCCCATGATAGAGAGCGTGTGCGCGTGTGCGTGCGAGCGCGCACGTAAGCAGCGCGCGTGTGTGTATGCGTGTGTGTGTGCATGTGTGTGCGTGTGCGTGTGTGCGCGCGCGCGCGCGGCGCGTGTGTGTGTGTGTGTGTACGGTTGGGGTTTTAGTCAGGTGGAGGTTAGGCTAAGTTCCTCGGGGTTATGTAGGAAGGTTAGGGTAGGTGGGGGCTGGGGGAAGTATGACGTGCAATATTCTTGCCCGTCCTGTCTTCACTTATCAAGCGAGTGGAAGGGGGAGGCTGGTTTAGTTTCCGACTGTTACCCCTTGTTGCTTTTTGGTTCTATATGAAGAGGTCGGGCAGGATATCGGCTGTTGTTGTTGTCATGTGCACATGTTATGTTGATTGTAATGTGCACATGTTGTTTTGCGTATAACTATTGGTTTTGAGATAGTGGGTTGGCTGGCCTTGTGGTTTTAAGTGAAAAGTGTCATGTGAATGCACGTCTCTATTCTGTTGGCTGTGGGCCTGTGTGAGTACTGGGTTTGGCGCACTGTGCGCGCTATTGAATTTACTTTTAAGATTTGATAATCACTTGCACCATGCCAGCCGGGATAGTCGGAGAGCCTGATGGTTTGTTTGGACTGAGGCCAGAGCGAGGCTGCATCGCATTAGAGATTGTCTGTCTCACACGGGCCATGGACCTAGGGCCTTGGGTGGTCCCAGAGGTGTCAGACCAAGTCCCCAGCTCAGGAGAGTTTGTATAAAGCGACGCTCTATTCAGCCCGGAGATGGCTGTCCCCTGTGTGCCTTCCCCGAGGTCAAGAGGGTGACCAGAGAGTGAAATTTATATTTATCTTCCTATAAAGAACCCTGGAATATGGAAGCAGCGTATCTACTTTCCTGTAAAGGGATTTTGAATGTGGAAACATTTGGGTGAGAAATATTTAAAGGTGTGTCTGAATGGAACTGATGTTCCAATATTTCCTTAAAGGAGAGTGATAATTGATAAGACACGAGTGGGGGAAGGATACCCCAGAACTTCCGTCCTAGGGACAGTGATGCTCTTTGTATTTTTGGGCTGGATAGTGAATGATTTTTTATGTGTCTCCTCCTGATGCGAAGAAAGGGTGTTGATGCATGCCCCCTGATGTTTATGAATGATGTGATACATATTCCCCTGTTGCTGGTGACTGATACCAATTCATCCCCATTATATTTACGAATTCCTCGATTGTAGGGGAAGCAGTTTTTTTTTCTCCTTATGGAGTGGAGGTATAAATGAAATTATTTAAGTGTTGGTGTTTGATTAATGATATTTGTACTCCTGTAGGAGGGGAAACAAACCCTTCTTGTGTTTAATATTTGGCGTTGCTTGGGTGAGAGGGGTGATTGCGTGTACGTGCGAAGTGTACTTTAGGCAGACGCGCATGTGTGTGTACGACACCTAGAGTATGACAGTTGTGTTGTCAGGCAGTGAGTTGTTGTTGTAAACTGCCCTGTTTTGTTGCACGAGCAACAACTAGTCCTTTGATCGGGTGTGTGAGCTCAGTGGAGGGAGACGCTCTTTCTGACCAATGGTTGCTCTTTGTGTTGTGAGTAAAGCTCGCTTGATTCCAACCAGGGCGTGATGCATTGGGATAGCTTCACTTTGGTCCCTAGTGTTTGGCGGAGTGGACGTGCTCCTTGTAGATGCGGTGGGAGTGCTGTTAGGTCGTGCTGGGTGTGGCTTCGAGCAATAGTTAGGGCCAGGTCCTCGTCGGGTTTGTGTGTGCCCTTGGGCCTGTGCCGAGTTCTGTCTCTGCGTCGTCCATGTTTGCAGCCACTTCCAGCCAGTTGCAGAACTGGTGTGGTTGATCGTCTGTCTGTTCAGGTTTGTGATCTGTTTATGTGTTCGTGGTGTTGTGGTTCATCGTGTTGTCTTGTATTTTCATCAAGTTTGCACTGTGGTTGTCTCAAGGTTGTTATTAGTTGGTATTGTGTTCATTGCGTATACTGGTTGTCTGAGTATACTGGTTGTCTGATATGTGTGTCTTGGTTTCGTGGTTTGTACTCTGTTGTCAGCTGGTTTGTGTGGTCACCTCTTTCTGTCTATCTTGTAAGTAGTGTACATAGCGGACCCGGAGTTTTGGGTTGTCATGGGGCAGTTTTGCTAGACAAATTGGGTTTGATATAAAAACCATTGGTAGATGGTGAGGCAGATATTGATTGTTGCCAGCTCATATTAATTTCGGTCGGTTCAAGAAGAGGGTACTATGAGTAGTTGCCTTTGGTTGAGGACCATAATATGATTCAGGTGAAGCTGTGTCTGCGTTGATCATAAAGAGGTGTGATGATTGTGCTCGGTTTTCAGTTGTAGTAACACTGAAGTTTTTTTTCTCTACAATCTAAAGAAGTTCATTTATTTACTAAGCACTTGCACACTCGCACACACGCACTCTACCTTACCTGGTCATTCCAGACTCTGGCTTGGGGTTTTCATCAGAATTGTTACCCTAGCTATTCACTGGCATGAACTACAAAGTAAGGTCTGTCACAGTCACTGTAATTTATTTACTAAGCACTTGCACACTGGCACACACGTACTCTACCTTACCTGATCATTCCAGACTCTGGCTTGGGGTATTCATCAGGATTCCTACCCAAGCTCTTCACTGGCATGAACTACAAAGTAACTGATTTGATTTGATTGATTTAATTTAGAGTCTCTTCACAATGATGGTGATAGTAAGCTATTAAAAATAATATATATATATATATATATATATATATATATATATATATATATATATATATATATATATTCAATTATAAACAAAGCTTGCTCTGAGGACCATAATATGATTCAGGTGAAGCTGTGTCTGCGTGGATCATAAAGAGGTGTGATGACCAGTTTTCAAAATACTGGTATCTACCAGGAGTTACATGTTAGTGAGGTTTCTCCTTATTGGAGACTGTCTCCCCCTTGGAGACTATAAGCTTGCTGAAGGCTCATTTTGAGAAGCATGTATCATCCCCCATTCACCCACTCAAGCACATACTGTTAGTTAGGCGAAATTGTCTGCCACTGCAGATATGAATGCTTACCTCCCCCTGTTTCTTCAATCTAAGACATAAGAGCAAGCTTTGTTTATAATTCAATATTTCTAGCAGTCATTGTAACACCTAGCTGCTCTGTAAGGAACGGTGCTGGTACTTATCCTTGGAATTTTTTTTTTAGCTCATATATATATATATATATATATATATATATATATATATATATGTGTGTGTGTGTGTGTGTGTGTGTGTGTGTGTGTGTGTGTGTGTGAGCGCGCGTGTGCGTGCGTGCATGCGCGCGTGCGCGCACCCGTGTGTGTGTGTGTGTGGGGTGGGTGGGTGGGAGAGAGAGAGAGAGAGAGAGAGAGAGAGAGAGAGAGAGAGAGAGAGAGAGAGAGAGAGTACACGCGCGCGTGCGCGCGCGCGCGTGTGTGTGTGTGTGTGTGTTGTGTGTGTGTGTGTGTATACATAAACGGTTGCCTAATAACGACCAAACAATAATAATAAACTGATAAATCAATTACAACCAGTGAGTGATACAGAACTTGATATAGCCTTTGCTATATCAATCATTTTGGGGGCTGTAAAATATTTCATGTAAAGCCCCTAAGGAAGCAATATCTATCTTTAGAATATTGTATAAAGATGTTAGAACTGACATTTAAAAAAAATGTTGAATAGAGAATGGGAGACCACAAGCGCAATCTACATCCTTAGTAAATTTGGATTTCCACGAGTTTTAAACGCATTTTATAAATTATACTGGACAATGATCTTTGATATAATAACACTTTCTCTTTAGCAGGAAGCTTTTCATTGTTCATGCAATTTTCTGATAGAGAACTGATTCATGTTTATATCCAATTTTAATCTACTAGCTGGATTTTTTTCAAAGAACACCCTCTGTTACTAATTTATCAGCTTTTTCATGTCCATAGATACCACAATGGGATGGGATCCAACAAAACTCTACAAAAGTTCCTTTCGCCATAACAGAATGTATCATAAATTTTATATTTAAAAAAGTCTTTCCTTACATTTGCATACCAAGTTCGTAAGCTACAGAGAACAGATCTAGAGTCAACACAGATTAGAATGATGTAAATTGCAACATTAAGATCAGATATCCTAGATAAGGCCATAAGGATTGCATATAGTTCAGCAGTGAAAACTGAAAAGTTCTTTCCTAAACAAAATGATTTTCTTTGCTTTTAAATCCGGAATTAAAGATACAGCTCCTGTATAAGATTCTAAAACTGAACCATCCTTATAATTTTAAGATGATGTGATATGTGTGTTTTCAAGATGTTCTTTTGCTTCTACTGATATCAAATTGATATTGTCTTCCTTTTTTTTTTTTTAGAGTAGTGTACTCTATATCGAATTTGGAGAAAGATGCTCCCATTGAGGAACTGCGGGCATAGTTGGAGGTTTTGAAATGGATGCAATATTGATGTCACATTTTCTAGATAAATCACCAGTATAATTTCGAATGGGCTGCAGGTAATATATATATATATATATATATATATATATATATATATATATATATATATATATATATATTCTGTGCCCTTGTAGGAAAATCCGATTTGGAATCAAGAAATATTTCATTTGTTACTGAATTTGATACAGAAATACTTCTGCTTTACATTTTAGCTGTTGCCAGTTTGCATTGATCATCAGGCAACAATAGATTAGCTTCTTTATATGTTTTAAAAGTATTAGAATGTGCTGGAACACCAAGGCTACTTTAATAGTTTTACTGTCTATACTTTGTAACCGCTTAAGTTATGTTTGAGAAGCTGAAAAATATACTTCCTGTCCGGAGGTCAATTTTGAACGAACCAGACTAATAGAAAGATGCATATAGAGTGTGTGGGTATCTTCACCCCACAATTGTGCACTTATTATTATTATTATTATTATTGTTGTTGTTGTTGTTGTTGTTGTTGTTGTTGTTGTTGTGTTTTTAGTAAAGATAGCTGTTGTCTGGCGTTGTTTATAAGATATTCAATATGGAACCCCCAGTTTGATTTAGGAGTGAAATGAACACCTAAAATTTAACATTATTGGAATATTGAAGAGTTTTTATTTTCTAGCACAAGTTGAGGCAAAACGTTTGGATTTTTACCAGTGTTAAAACATTAATTGTGCCTTTTCTCCTGGTAGCTCTAGTCCATTTCCATTCATATATTTATTTAGTTTGTCAAATTCAATTTTATATAGTTTTTTGTATATATAAAATGTTCTCTTATCTGTCTGTGAGGATTTGGGGACACATGTTTGTGTGAGAGCAGGCAAGGAAAAAAAAAACTTTACATTTTGGTATGTATAAACATAATTGGCATTTCGGATGATTAGTAACATTGTGTGATCTTCGTGTCAGTGTGACTTGTGATTTGTGTTGATGGAGTATGAACTTTTTTTGTTTGTTTTGTTTGTTTGTTTGTTTTTTTTTTTTTCAAAAAGGGGGAATACTTTGCTTTTTTTTTTCAAACTAAGGTTTTGGAATGTGATTTTGGATCCTTATGATGTTCGTAAAGGTTGGTCTCTATGCATTGATGGAAACTCTTGTGTGATGAAAAATTGATGACTGATAGCCGAAGTTGTATATTAACTAGATGTGTATGTGCAATTAAAAAAAAAATCTTGGCGAATGTTTTTTTCCCCAGCCCAGGATGGGGGTGTCATGTGACGTAGCCTCACATGGCGAAATGTGACGTTCCGTCGCGTACGCCCTTATTTGATATAAAGTATTTCCCTAGGTAGGGAAAAGGAAAGATAAAAGAAAGGGCAATTTACGTGGCCTGACCAGTGTGATCGGTGTCGCTGGTGGCTATAGACATAGAGTGGTTATTGGTTGAATCGCTCAGGAAGATGGGCGGACGTTGTCCATTGGTCAAGTAACCAAGGACTGGTAATGCGTAGAGTTAGATGAGTACTCACTGAATATGTACTCAGGAAGAGCGCAGGAAGGAAAAATAAAGTCTAGGAAGGAGATGGCTTGGGGACACTGACCAGACAGGTTGTTTGGAACTGCAGAACTAGATTCACTGTAATCTACCATTACAAGGTGACATCTAGACAGATGGTGAGAGAAAAGAGAGAGAGTTAAAAAAGGGAAGAAAAAGAAAAATAATTTATCATTATTCAGATTTTGAAATAGATTACTTACACGGACTTCATTCGTGCTTCAGACCTTCCTGGTGCTGTGGCAGCACCAGTAATGGAATACGCGACTGCGGCAGTCGCACAACAAGTATTTGGTCTCCAGTGCTGTGGCAGCACCTAATTGTCTCCACAGTTGGAGATCCTAGTTGAAAAGGACAACGACTGCGGCAGTCGTGAGGGAATTTTGAAAACGTTTGTCATGTTCACCCACTTTCATTTTTGATTGTCCCCCTGGGTTGGAACTCAGATATTGTTCATGTATTTAAGCCATCTTTTGATTCTTCTTTGGAAAATGTAGAAATTGTTTCTCCAGTGAGAAGGAGAAACCGGTAAAATATGTACTTGTGAATTACTATGTATATGAGATGAAATTTGGTCCCAGCTAGTGGATCTGTGGAATATTTGTACCTCCGCTGAAGAGGAGGAGTAGAAGATAAATATTAGAAAACAAATCTGTTGTATCTGCTAGAGAAGTTTATTATCGTTTAGTAAATTATTCCCCCTGAGAGGAGGGGGAGAAGAAGAGTTATTGTAGTGCGCCTTCTGGTTGTTTGGAGAGACTGCATGTGCACGGAGTGAATGCTGAACTGAGCGTGTGCATGCATTTGTGCTCAGTGTGACAGCTGCTTACTACGTGATGCAATGCAGGGTTTCCTATTACGGCTACAACATCTTGAAGCAGGTTCATGGAGTCAGTCAGTATCATGGCTTACTGAATTCCAAACTGGTCTGTGGATGAGAGTCCGAAGAGTGCTTGTATCACTGTTTCTGCTGCCTCCATTGTTAGACTTGAAGTTGTCTGTCTGTATGCATCACTGTCTTCTGGATAGTTCAGGCATTTTGCGTCACTGTGTATCCCCTGCGTTTAATATAATAATAATAATAATATAATAATAAATAATAATAATAATAATAAGGCACACAATTCATTTGTCTGACCTATCGTGCATTTTGAACGTTTCTTTGGTCTGCATGTATTTATATGTTTTACATCAACCTCTCATAAAAAAAAAGTATGGAAGACCTCATGGACAAATTTACAGTGAAAATTGACAGCTGGTGTCTATTCTTGACAGCGACTATACTTTCATCCGTACACACCAACTTACAACAAAAAAAAGTTACGGTAGAAATTGCAATTGCATGCCATAATTTCCACAATAAAAATGGATGATCTACAGAGGCAGAGAAAAAATAAATAAATTAAAAAAAAAACAAAACAAAAAAACCAAACAAACAAAAACAAAACAATGGTCGATGGTAAAGAAAGTTGTCCAAAAGGCAGATCTAGAAAGAATTGGATGGGGGGGGGGGATCTTGAAAAGAAAAGTTAACTAAGGCTGAATACAGAGCGGTAGGGGAGGAGGAGGAGGATAGCGCATAGTTTAAAGTGAACTAAGGCTGAATACAGTACATCAGCCTGCTTTAGTTTTCCCCCAGCTTTCTCATGGGGGTGTATGTGAGCGGTAGGGGGAGGAGGAGGAGGACAGCGCATAGTTTAACTCGGTCACATCCACGTCTCCCACTACCTCATACCTGTCAATATCAAAGCACTTCACCAGGACACCATCATCATTCTCACTGGCGTCAACAACACCGCTGCTCTGCTTTATCCTTACCACCATCGTCACCATCTTCACTGTTTCTGTTTCATGTTTTTCCTGATGACGGTCGTCTATACTGTAAACGGTTACAGACTATCCCACAGTCATTCGTATCGACCTATACATTCTGCATTAACCTTCTTCCTCCTCCTCCTCCTCCTCTTTCCCCTCCTCCTTCTCCTCCTAGTCTGGGCCAGAGTTATTCTATTCTACATTCATCATCATCATCATCATCATCATCATCATCATCATCATCATCATCATCATCATCATCACCGTTGTCATCATCATCGTCATCGTCGTCGTCGTCGTCGTCGTCATTATCATCATCATCATCATCATCATCATCATGGTGATCCCTCAGTGTTGAGGAAGGCATATCTGTGCAGTCATCAGTACACATGGGAATGGCTCTGTAGACCCAAGTCGTGATCTGCTGAGTCATGAGCAGACAGGACAGTAGAGGTCTGTTGTTGACGCAGTATGGTCTCTGCTTGGTGGCCACACTTTATTGCTGCCAGGGCTTTGAGGTGACGCACCTCTTCAAAAGACTTTGATGCTCTTCTTGTGATAGCACGCCAGTGTGCTCTGTCTTGGCTGTCGTCACAAGATCAATAGAGCAGATACACACTACTGGAGACTGTCTTCCAGCCTATCTCAGCAGCGTGACATGGGTGGCCTCTCTTTCTGCAATCCTGGCTTAGCTCTCCATACATCAACTGCTTTGGAATCCAGTGGTCTTCCACTCTTATGACGTGGCCAGAGCAGTGGACCTGTCACTTGAGGATGATCGCCTCAGTAGAGACACAGTTCGCCCTGTGTGATATGTCTTCTGTACACCGACCATGGTTTGCAGCTGTATAGAAGTACCGGGAGAACAACAGCATTATACACTTCTGGTGTGGTGTGCACTGTGACACTGTGGTTGTTAAGCACACTAATTATTGTCATTAATTGACATTAAAACGACAAGCATTGGGTGGGAGTGTGTGTGTGTGTGTGTGTGTGAAGATATAGTCCCGATATACTTTAGGACTATCTCCTTTCTCTCCCCCTTCCCTTCCCACCACCATCGATGACACCATTTGCTCGACCATCCTCCCTCTCTTACAGTTACTTAAAGTTGTCTTTTTGGCCAACCGACACGTCTACGTGGGGAATATCAGACAGGTTTTAAAGCACTTCCTCGATTTCTCACCCTCCCTCCCCACTCCACATTTCCCCGCCTCTCTATTCCGTCTCAGAGAGAGAGAGAGAGAGAGAGAGAGAGAGAGAGAGAGAGAGAGAGAGAGAGAGAGTTACTGTGTTTATCAGAACTGCTCTGGTTGTAAATTTCGCTAGATTCGCATCTAGTGAATAATTGCACATCAGTAGGTGGTCGATTCTTATGTATGCTAAAAACATCTGTACACCAGATCTGGTCTTTATGTTCCTGTTGAACTCGAACCCTTTCAGATTGCGCATACGTAAAAGACACCAGGCCAAGGATAGTCTTTGATAATGAATTGTGCACCGATGATAGTTTAACATACCACGCATTTTAGACATTTGCATGCACGTGTCTTTGTGTAGTAGCCTGCATGACCTTGCCCTTGCACGTGTTTTAGCAAGCATGTTCAGGTAAAAAAGCTGTGTTCTACAGGATTTGTGCACCTGCCAAGAATCAACCCAGAGTCCATCAATTATCATCCTGTGGGCCCTCTCTCCATCACCACCACACTCACAGTTCCCACCTCTCACTCTGTTCTGCTCAGTGATCTCTACGTTGAGATGGATCCCGATGCCTTTCTCAGCCTCTACAGTCACAACCAGGGAAGGACCATCTCTGGACAGTGAGCGGTCAGCAGTTTTTTTCCCCTTGCCGGATATCTATAACCATACAGAATACTTGTTCTTCCAGTTCAAGGTTGAGAAAGCGCTGGGAGGGAATCACCGCACTACTGTGCAAACAGAATACTACTCTAATTACAGCATTCCTCACATGTTTGCTGGCTTCAGAATCCTCTTCACTTTCCACCAGGTGAGGCTGCCAACGTTCGGAGCTTAGTAATGTACATGTTTGAGTGGGAAAAAGCAGCGTTTGAGACATAGGAATGGAGGATATGGAAATAGTTCAGAATTATACCAGGATTAACCCCACCCTCCCCATTTGTTCGTTTCCACCCTCTCTCCCTCCACTGTTCCTCACCCCAAGCTTCCTCAGGGTGTTTCAAGGTCGTTCAGATTCACAGCAGGGGTACTTCAGTCACTTTTGGAAGTTCCGCTTTTCACCGAAATCTCCCACTCCCCTACATCCACCATCATCTTTGCCAGGCTAAGGAATGAGAGAACGGATGTGGCAGCGTTGGGATGATGGGGGAGGGTGCAGTGAGGTGCAGTGCATCCATAAAATGCTATACGAGCATGCATGACTTGACTCAACTCTGCTCGATTCTTTTTTATCTTCATGAAAACCCCAAGAAGTTATCAGTGAAAACAGAACAGCCATGAAAATAAACACGATTAAACTGTCACCGGAGATACAATGTCATGCCTTCAAACGCATCCTTAGAAAACGTTCGTTCCCTGCTGTCAGATATTTAACATTTATTACTTTGCCACGTAATTGTAGATTCGTGTCCACGTCAAAGTGCGTTCTTCTCACCAGCCCCGAACATCCCCGGAACACTTTGTCTACCATGATGACATGCTGCAGTTTGTGGCAGTCTACGTCTGCTGCTGGTTGGAATCTGGTGATCGATCAGGAAGCATTATTCCAGATTTTGAAGAAGCTGATGTTGTGATCTTTTACCGACTGAAGACTGTTTTTACCTTTGCTGTGTTTTGAAGGATGCTATTTTTGATTACTTTCATGGGCACACAAGAATACACACACACACACACACACACACACACACACACACACACACACACACACACACACACACACACACACACATATATATATATATATATATATATATATATATATATATATATATATATATATCTATTAAAAATAGGATGGTAAAGGAAGTTCTAAAATCAACAGGTCTGTTTCGAGCGCTCGCTCTTCTCAGGATGGTTTTGGGTCGCCTACTGCCGGTGTTATATGGCCCGATGTCGCTGTTTGCTCATGCGGATTGTCTGCACGTGCAAACAGCGACATCGGGCCATCCATTTTTAATAGATGTTACTCCCCAAGGGGTTGAGCACTTTAAGAATTTTATTATGCATTTTAGTGGTATTTATTTATTTATCCTCGGAATTTATTGTTTCATTGTAATTTAGTCCCTTGCGGATTCATTCCAAGAACTGGCCCTCAGCACTTGTGTCTTAAGAGGTTATCTTTTATATTTTTCTACTTTTCACAAGAAAATGTAGCTTGTTTTGATCTTTCATGATATTCTTTTGCTTCTTAGGTGGCACCTTTAGTTAGTTTTTTGAAAACTCAACAAACATACTATGGTATTGCACATCAGCCTTTTTCTGGTATAGCATTCTTCTTAAAACCGAAAAGGCAGAGGAGTCAAATTATCACTTTCCGCAGTCACTGAGGATAAACAATCGGGTTTCGAAATACCGTAATCTGACCAGGAGTTATATGTTAGTGAGCTTTCTCCCCATTGGAGATTGTCTCCACTCTGGAGACTATAAGCTTGCTGAAGGTTCATTTTAAGAAGCATTTATTATTCCCCATTCACCCACTCAAGCACATACTGTCAGTTAGACAGAATTATCTACCACTGCAGATATGAAGGCTTATCATCTCCCAATTTTTACAATCTAAGACATAAGAGCAAGCTTTGTTTATAATTCAATATTTCTTGCAGTCTAGCTGCTCTGTGTATATATATATATATATATATATATATATATATATATATATATATATATATATATGTGTGTGTGTGTGTGTGTGTGTGTGTACACACATCTATCTATCTATCCATCTATATCTATATATATATATATATATATATATATATATATATATATATATATATATATATATATATATATTTGTTTAAAAATAGGATGATAAAAGGAAGTTTTAAAATCAACAGATCTGTTTCGAGCCAGCGCTCTCGTCAGGATGGGTTTTGGGTCGCCTACTGCGGGTGTTATATGACCTGATGTTACTGTTTGCACGTGCAGATTGGCTGCACGTGTTATACGGTTTTTTGGGGTTGTTTACAGTTCAGGGTGCGTTTGCTGACAACGATTTCCATTTGTGCCTGCAGTTGTTTATTATTTCTACTTTAGTATTTAGGGTTGCTAAGTATGGTTTGCATAGTATTAACCATTTTCCTGTTGAACATAGGTTGCATCTTTTTGAAATGTTATTGTATGGTGATGCCCTTTTTTTATTTTTCCAGGATATGTTATATTTTATTTTTTGTCTTTAAGTCTCCAAATATATTTGCTGAGTTCTGTTTGGTTTTTTGTATTTTTCTTTGTTGAATGACTGTTTATTGTTTGCGTATCTGGTTTTGAAGTGATTTTCAGTTATCCCTATGTATGTTTCTTTTTGTCACATAATGAAAGAGTATTCAACAAACGCAGCAGCAGAATACCAAGAGACACTGCAAACAAGTGGTTACGGCTACAAACTACAATACAACCCAGATAACAACATGAACAAAACAAAAAATGCAGGAAAAGGAAAATCACATGGTACAACCCTCCATATGATGGACGAGTAAAAACAAACGTAGGGAAAGAATTTTTCAAAATTTTGACAGCATCCTTCCCAAAAGAACACAAATTGTCCAAAATATTCAACAAGAACACCATCAAACTATCATATTCATGCATGCCTAACCTTAAAAATATAATTGATTCATCCAACAAAATGAAAAGCAACACAGCAACGAAGGGTGAAGAAAGGAAATCCTAGAGGCCCAGCTACAACCAGGACAAGCTGAGAGGGCTTTTTGGGCTGCTCTCTGCCACTACCAGCAGAGACGATTTTTTCTTTTGGCTTGAGACCCTTGGTTTTGTTCTGGTGGTTAGTACTGTGGTTCTTATTTAACTCCAAAAGGCTCGTAAGACTCATAAAGATTAAAAACTTCTAAAATCACTCTAAAATTCTGTAAAACTCTAAAAACTTCTCTGGATCTCAGCTTTTTTTTTTTTTTATATTTCCATGTGGTTGGTATGGATAGGCCATACTGTTGGAAAGGAAATATTTTGGGCTGATCTGGGAAAGTTTTGTTTCTTTTTGTTCTCCTTTATTATTCTGGCTTAGTTAGTTCCTATTATTCAAATAAACGCTTTGTTTTGTTTTACTCTGTTTGTGGACTCCAGTCTGTTATAGTGGAAATTTGTTTGAGTAGTTAAAAACAAAGATACTTAACAAGCACGCACCGCACCCCCAAAATTGTAACCAAAGGACACGTGTTACATAAAGTGTCGGCGTTGTGTTTGAGCCTCTACAGTCATTGGTATAAATAGTGAAGAGCACAGTTGAAAGCACCTTGTCTTTGGGGTGAGCCAGTGGATGTGGAACGTGGGGAAGACAGAGTTCCCTGGTAACATACTAATTGAGATCTCCTGTTAAGAAAGCACATAATCCAAACAATCAATCTTGGGAAAACCTGAAGAGTGAGTAGTTTCTATACCATGAGGTGAGGTTGTACTGTGATGAATGCTGAAGAAATATTCATTGAAGAGTATTCTGACAAAGGAATGTGGTGTGTCTAGATATGTGCAAGCATTGAAACATTTCATATCAATGCTAGTGAGAGCACCAGGCCTGTAATCATTCAGCTGGGACGGTTTTCTTGACTTGGAGACTGGGCAGATGGGTAAGTTTTTTTTTTACTGAAAATCCCACTAAGCTGTGTAGCATATGATCCTAGAAGTCTTCCCCTGACACAGCCAGGACCAGCTGCTTTATGTAGATGGAGTTTCTTGAAAAGTCTCTCAAGGCTAGTGCCAGAGACCTCCGTGTCATCTGAACCATCCTCTTCCCTAATATTCTTATGAAGGTCGGATACCATATTAAAAAGGTCATCTCTAAGGTCATCATGCTCAAAACAGCAATAGAAATCATTTAGTTCGTGAGCAAACTTGATTTTATCACTTTCAGTCAAAGAGCAAAAGTTACTTTTTGGCTTGTCCTGACAGTATTTTCAGCCCTCACAAAGCATCCCGCATGTTGCCCGAATGAAACTCGTCTTCAACCTTCTCCTTGTATTCTAGTTTTGTTGAGCGACGTTTGCCTCTGAGCTTCTTTTGAACTAGTTTTTCTTTCTGTTTCATCACCAGATTGAAAGGCCTTTTTCTTTTGGTTACTTGTGGCCTTCAGTGACCTGGATATCCATAGCTTATTGTTGGGATCTATTTTTTTACAGTTGGGGGGAATTACCGTATTCTCACAAAATACAACAATGGGAAATCACATCTACGGCTTCATTAATCATTGATGTCTTGTGAAGAATCTAAGAAAACGTCCCAGTCTGTACATCTGTAACAGCCCTGCAATATCTCGATAGCCTCTCCAGACCACATCGTTACTGTCTTTGTTACAACTGGTTCTATCTCTATCTTGGGTCTATAAGAAGGGATCAGATGGACTGTGTCATGATCAGAATTACCAACATTTGAAAGGGGGGGCAGATGTATAAGCTTCTTTAATGTTGCCCACAGCAACGGTCTGCTTGTCCTTGCAGGCGTGTTTTGCACTTAACATATTGCTCGAATTTTGGAAGGACAGTCTGTAAGTCACATGAATTAAACTCTCCGAGTACCAAGTTAGGAGCATCAGGTGAAATACGCTGCAAGGAGCGGACAACATCGGCTATTTCCGTACCTGCTTGAGCTTTGTTGGTCCTTGGGTGTGAGTACGCAGCCGTAAACAAACACTTGTCCAAAATTCACGAGGTATACTGCTATAGTATATTACGTTCATGGTCGTGTTTTGTTCACTTCTACTTGCTGATGAGAATCTAACACACACACACACACACACGCGCGCGCGCGGAGCAAACCTATACACCTTCACCCAAGGGGTGGGAGTAGGGGGCGGGGGTGCAAAAAGCAGCAACCAACTCATTCTCCACAGAGTATGAACCTAAAAGACATTACAATGCACTAATGAACAGTAGGCCTAACTGCAGGTCCAGTTTCTTTGTCGACTGAGAAAAAAAAAGTCTAAACACTCTTTCTACTCAGAACACATAATATCTACGATCGTTTCTGAGTTATTTCAACAGTATCCTGACAAATGTACTCCCTGTTGCCAATGGCATCGATGTTGTTGCACCTGATCGTCTGCACTGCACGGAAGGTAATCAATTAAACCGGAAATCGGATTAGATTATCATAGGTCACAGGTTCAACCAATCGGTGAAACCTCGGATTAGATTATTCATAGGACAGGTTCAACCATCCCTGATAGCCATCCCATAGCCGCACTTCATCAGTACAAGGGAAGTGCCGTACTCTAGCTTGTAAGAGTTCGTTGTAGATCCTGTGGTACCTGTTCGGCTTGCAGACGTCAAAATACACACCAGGCGGCATTGAAACGAAGAGGATCCTTTTGTTTACAAACATTGAATAATGTAGGAGCAAACAAACAATCCACTGACCGTCAGGTTCAGTAAGTCGTACAGGAACTCAATCGTACGTCAGCAGGCAACATGCTACCAATGGCAGCTTTTCATCGACTAGATTCACACTCAGTGAAGACTCGAACACTTTTATGCCCCACAATGACTAGAACTCGTCAAAAATATCATCTCTCTCTCTCTCTCTCTCTCTCTCTCTCTCTCTCTCTCTCTCTCTCTCTCTCTCTCTCTCAGTTGCACAACTCTCATTCTTTTTGTATAATATCTAAAGAATATCATCAAACATACTCGATTATTAATTTCTAGAACATTGTGCATATCAGTAAGCTTAACCAGTGAAATCGTGACGAGTGTATGCGAATGTAATTCGGGCAGCTTTTTACAACAAACCCTCGGCAATGTGCTAGCAACTTACGGGAAATCTGGGGTACATGCTAACATAATCTTGAATATTGCAATCGAATTATCAATCGATTCAAAAAACAAAACTGAACGATTAGACATACGCTCACTTTCCAAACGTTTTAAATAAATCAACGATAGCACTACTCTGACGGAAAATACAAAGATCTAAGCGCGATAAGTAAAGGAGGCTTGCAACTCGTCATCATTGCCATGACGTCTTTCGCAAAGGTTCCTCCTCTCTTGTCTCCAGTTTAAATTTGTTACTCTCTCTCTCTCTCTCTCTCTCTCTCTCCTCTCTCTCTCTCTCTCTCTCTCTGTGTGTGTGTTTGTGTGTGTGTGTGTGTGTGTGTGTGTGTGTGTGTGTGTGTGTTCTCACAGCCCCAGTCCACACCAGAACAGCTGAAGGACGGTCAGTGGAACTGCTCACGTGCCACACTGGCCACACTTCCAGCCACACCTGGCCTGCAACCTGAGAGTGCAGTGCTCTGGGGGAGAGGACGAGGAACACTGTTGCTATCCAACCTGTGGCCCTGGTGGCTTCATGGTGGATGACCACTGCTACGTACTGGTCAAACCAGTAGGTTCACTCATGCACGCCGAAGCCAGGGAGGGGTGCAGAGACCTTGGGGGTCACTTGGTGACCTTGAACTCTGTGAGGGAGTTGGAAGCTCTGGAAGACATGCTGTGGGCTCGCAGCCGCAAGTTTGACTTCTATGTTGGACTGACTACTGTCCTGGGAAGAACACTCCCCATGTAAGTTTGACTTCTATGTTGGGCTGACTACTGTCCTGGGAAGAACACTCCCCATGTAATTTGACTTCTATGTTGGGCCGACTGCTGTCCTGGGCAGAATACACCCCATGTAAGTTTGATTTTTTATGTTGGGCTGACTACTGTCCTGAGCAGAACACACTCCATGTAAGTTTGACTTCTATGATGAACTGACTACTTACGTGGCCAGGGCACATCTCAGTTAAGTTGGAACTGTGTGCGGGTCTGCCACATGTCCTGAATAATGCCGTATGCATTGGAGTTTGAATTACATGTGGGTCTGATACATGTCCTGAACAACGTTGTATACATTGAAGCGTGTGTGTTTGCTACATGTCTGAATGACACCGTAAACATTAACATTTGTATTCCATGTCAGGACACCCATGTCAGGACAACCACTTTCTATCCATACAATTAACTCTGCAGGACTATGAATATGTGTATGCTTGACACACGTCTTCAACATTTATCATTTCAAGTCAGATTGTATTCTGTGTGTGTGTGTGTGTGTGTGTGTGTGGTGTGTGCCTGCGTGCGAGCGTGCGTGTGCTTGCGCGCGCGCGCGCGCGCGTGTGTCTGTATGTGTGTGTGTGTGTGTGTGTGTGTGTGTGTGTGTGTGTGTGTGTGTGTGTGTGTGAAGGAGAACGAATGCAATCTACTTATTGTGCAATTTAATTACCTCAGTAGAAGATCAGCAAGAGCTTTGGATGTTTATGCGCAAAATATCAGTCAGGAAAAGTCACAAAATTGTTTTTTTTTTTCTCTCAACGACTAGAATCAGCATGTAAAATACTTATCGAGAAAGAAACTGAAGAAGAGGCAGAAAAAAGTAAACAGTAAAAAAACAAACAAACAAACAGTAAAAGAAAAAAATTTTAAAAAAAATTAAAAACCCTCTTGAACAGAAAAGTTGAAGGCTCTGATGGCACTGCTGGTGAGTTATTTGAAAATGCTGGAAATACCGTAATTGCGTTCTTCATCATTTGTTCAATCTCCTTTTTCGACAAAGGGATTTTTGCTGGTAACTAGACAGAAGCAGTCACATTGCCATTATTAAAGAACGTGAAGTCAATGATCCAAGTGCTTCAAGGGGCATATCGCTTGGTGGTAGGAGTAGAAATCATAGACTTGTACACAACTGTAAAACTACAAGACTGGTTGAACGTATTGATAGTACAGGTGAGTGTCAATCAGGGTTTAAGAAAGGTTATTCAATTATCGATCAGATGTTAAAACGTTCTGCAATATGCAGATACGGTTTCATGGAATAAACTTTACGTAGCTTTCGTTGACTTTGAAAAGTTTCGTTCAATGTCCAGGACATACTTGAAAATGCTTCACAAGAATGGAATACAGGAAAAGGTTTATCGATTTATTAAGCGCAGACTTGCCTAACTGTGGAATACAGGAAAGTTATCGGGTTAAGATGCGCATGGCGACTTTTACAGAATAAGACACTTTTACAGAAAAAAAGTGTAAAGTAAAGCAAGAAGATGCATGTAGTCTTGGAAAATGGTATGATGATACGCTGACAGACACACAAAGAGCAGCAGAAACCAAACAGATGTCGGAAGAAGGCTCGGAGACCATTGACCAGTGTGGGCTCCCTGGCAAATACAAGGTCTGGTGTCTGCAGTCCATGCAAATACCAAAGCTCCTATGGCCTCTGATGATATATATCTGCACCAGCATAGTGGAGGCAATGGAATCCAAAATCAACAAGTTCACAAGGAAATGCTTGGTGTCCCACCCTGTTTGACTGACATAGCGCTGTACTGTGGCCAAGCAAAGCTGAAACTACCACTGAAATCCATCCTGGAGGAATACAAAGCAGGAAAGATCATGCTGGAGGATTTCAGAAGCATGCATGTGGATTCAGAAGACAAGGTGGTAGAAGCCAATCAAGCCCCAGCTGAAGACAGGCAGAAAATGGAAAGTTCAAGAGGCGATGGATTCTGCAAAAGAAAGTTTCAAGATCAGAGAAATAACAGGACACACACAGACCAACAGACAAGGACTGGGGGTGACCAAAACTGAATGGTGGTCAAAGGCCAAAGGGAAAGCCAAAAGAGACATGATGATTCAGGAGATGAAAAAAAAACCCAAACATTCCAGCAGAGCCAGCAAGGGCAATGGAAACACGTGGGAGTGTGCACTCCAAAGAAGTCTCACTTGGAATGACATTTGGCACATGTCCCCCTCTCAGGATCAGCTTCATTCTCAGATCTGCATATGACCTTCTGCACTCAAATGCAAACCTGGTGAAGTGAGGAAAAACAAGCGATCCACCATGCCCCCCTCTGCCATGAAAAACAAACAGTGGAGCATGTATTAAGCTGACGTAAAGTAGCCCTGGCTCAAGGATGGTACACATGGAGGCACAACCAAGTGCTCAAAGAGACTGTACAAGTAGCC
>JADBJO010010279.1:35000-45620 GCA_016801955.1 Conus betulinus
GCCGGCTCCTCGACTAAGCAATTATTGTCGTCAGTAGGGGGCTTAGTAGTTAGTAGGTGGTGTCCTGTGTATGGTCGATCAGAACAGGTGCCACTGAACACCACCGATGTGACTTGATAGCAGTGCAGTGTCTCCTCCGGTGGGTTGCCTCTTGACGACTTGACATTGACTGCTCCCTGTGGATTGCCGGTGCCGGGGCTGAGGCGGGACTGACCGGGCTGGGACAGAAAAAAAAGTACTTTGTGTTATTGTCGTGCTGAAAAAAATAACTGTCACTAATTGATGACTCATAGGTCGGTTGGTCGATGATTACGACCCAGTACTAATGTATGTTTTTTTTTCAAAGTATGTGTATTGGAAAAGTCGTGCATGCATCCATAATTTCTGTGTGAGAGTCAGCCAGCCAGACACCAGCACACGACACATTCCATCCGATGCAATCATACGTATACAAAGTATATCAGAAAAAAAAAAATCACAATAACACAAAAACACAAGTCTATATCAAAGTAGATTCCAATAATCATGAACAGAAGAAAGTATTCATGCACACATCACAACAGATTTGTCAGGAAAAAAGTAGCTGGTAGCTACTGACACACAAAAGTTATATTCCCTAGACAAAAAAAAATCAGCCAACATGTTGGCAGTACCTGGAACTGGTTCAATGCGGAACCGAAATTCCTGAAGGGAAAGGGCCCACTGCAAAAGACGACTATTCCTTGTTTTGGACGACTGAAGGAAAGCGAGTGGTTTGTGGTCTGTTTGCAGAATGCACTCTCTCCCTGTCAGAAACCGTGCAAACTTCTCGCACCCCCAAAGAATAGCCAGGCACTCTATTATTGAGTACTTCCGCTGACTGGCGGAAAACTTCTTGTTGACATACTGTACTGGGTGAAGAAGACCGTTCTTTTCCTGAAGGAGCACAGCTCCCATGCCTTTCGAACTGACATATGTCCAGGGGATAAAATCCTCAGCTACAGACGGTAACAACAAAACAGGGAACGTATTCAACGTTCTTTGTATCTGTCCCAGAGCAGACTGGCACTCTGTAGCCCAAAATGATCTGTTTAGATTTATCACCCTTGTCAGATCAGTCAAGGGTGCAGTGAGAGAAGCAAAATCAGATAATACCACCTGTAGTAGAACAACAACCCCCAAAGATATCGAACCTCCTTTTTTGTTTTCGAGTACCTGTCAAGAAAGAATCTTTGACACTTAGACCTTCCTGGCATCATGCAACCAACAGCGGCGCGATTCAGACTGGAAACCAGCCTGAATCTTCGATGGTCCGGCAGTAAGTCCAAAGTCCCTGATTTTATTGAAAACAGAACGCAAAAACGTTAGAAAAGAAGACCACGAACTCTGTGACAACAGGATATCATCAAAGAAACTCACCGCACCACACTCATATAAACGTAGTGCACGCATCATACGTGCAAACGTAGCCAGAGCGTTTTGCAATCCAAATGGCATCCTTGTCCACTGGAATAGCCCGAAAGGTGTCTGGAAAGCAGTCGTGCCTTTGTCACATTCCTTCATGGGGATCTGCCAGTAGCCCTTCGTCAAAGCGATTCTGACAAAATATCTGCCATCAGATAAGACTTTCAACATCTGGAATTGGTTCAGCATCGAAAATCGTGAGTTGATTAAGTTTACGATAATCAATGCAGAAGATCACAGAGCCATCTGGCTTGTTTACCAATATCACAGGAGAGCTGTAAGGAGAAGTGGATGGTTCAATTACCCCCAAATCTAATATAACCTGTATCTTTTTTTTGTACAATCGTCTGCTTGGCGAATGGCAAAGGATAAGGTTTAACACGAACAGGAACATCACTTGACAAAGTAACGGCATGTGGATCCACTCCCTTTGCTGAACCAGGTTTGGCTGTGAGAATGTCTCTAAAATCCTGCATAATAGTTTGTAACTCAGCTTCCTGCGTAGAAGTCAAGTCATCACAAACCACAACATCCTTGTACGTATCTCACTTTGCTGTGAGAGTTGGTGAGAGAGATGAGGGGTCAGAGTCAGTGTCCAACAACAAACCAACAGACGCAGTCTCTGTCATGTCGAACACGTCGGTTTGTCACGAAACGGAGCATCGACAAGAGCTTTAACTGGTAAAATACCCGACAAGTCAGACGACAAAGACGGAAAATCTGATACAACTGTCATGTCAACAGACTTGTTGATATCAACTTTCACTCTTTGAACATACAGCTTGAGCATTGAGCATGTTAACATGAAACTTCTTGACCTGCCCGTTCGTGTCAATGGCGTAGTTCACAGGTGATAAACGTGACACAACAGAGAAAAAAAAGACCTTTTCCACTGGATGCCTAGCTTGCTGTGGTCATCTGTCAACAAGACCAGAACATTATCACCAATCTGAAATGACCGTACATTTGACTTCCTGTATGCATACTTCTTGTATCTGTCAGCCATTCTATCAGCCATCTCATGGGCAAGCTGACAGGCGTCGTAATCCTGTTTTGCAAACCAAAAAAACATATTGATATTCATTTTCAGCATCGGCAGCAGACTCAGCGTCGGTACCTGTCCATTTGTTAGCCAAGAGACCAAGCGGGCCCCGAGGCGAATGACCATAAACAAGCTCGAAAGGGGAGAATCCCAATGACTCATTCGGGAGTTCCCGGTATGCAAAGAGTAATGCCGGAACGTACCGATCCCATTCTCGTGGGGCCTGAAAGGAAACTTTGAGAAGCATGGTTTTCAACGTACCATTAAATCGTTCGACCATCCCGTTCGATTGTGGATGAAACAGAGTTGTAACCACAGACTTCACTGACAACAACCTGCATACTTCAGAAAATCCAGTCTGAAAGATACTGAGTACCACAGTCCGACAGAATCTCTTCTGGAAGACCGACACACGCGAAAAAATGGAAAGAAGAGCTTCAGAAACCGAAGTATGAATGCTTTTCAAAGGAACTGCTTTAGGGAAGCGTGTGGCCGTGATCACGAGAGTCAAAACATAACGATTTCCTGATCAAGACGGGTTGAAATGGACCGACAAGATCGATTGCGACACGATGGAACGGAGTGGAAATCAAAGGTATTTTGTGAAGAGGAGCACAAGGAACTCTACGTTTATGAGAAGTCCTCTGGCACACGTCACAAGACCGGCATCTATGCATACAGTAGGCCAGTAGAACTTGCAAGGACACGCTGCACAGTGCGTTTGATTCCACAATGACCTGCAATAATAGCATCATGAGCAGTGCGTAACACCGTATCTCTCAATGTCACACTGTCACTTTTGCACACACGCATACATGACAGCATTTACTCCATACGCACATGCAGTCCCTCCAGTCAACCAAAGGGCGCACTACCGAATGTTTTTTTCTTCTCCCCCTCTCCTTCGGGGAAAGCACTTTACTAAATGAATCGAACAATTAATAAACAGATTCTATACTTGTATCTCTCTTTCTCTTCACACTGAGAGATAAATCAGGTTGCAAATTGAAATCAATGAATTCTTACACGTTTCTTCCTTCTTGGCGAAGAAAGAATATTCACAACCTCTTAGACTATAAAGTCATGGCCTTCACATAACATTGGCCCAAGATCCAGACCAGGAGAATAAATAATTCCTGCATTCATGATGTCATACCTGTATCAGAGAAAAGACTCGTCCCATACTGTCATAATGCCCTGTCTGTATCAGAAAACGTGTCGGCCCCTTGAATTCTCCTGTCACTGGAGACATGAGATGAGGAGATCTGACTCCTCTACCTGGAGTCTTAATTGCTGGGGCTGAACTACCCGGGTGTTCCCCACACCATGGCCATCGTTAACCACCCGTCTCAGAGGAGGAAAAGCTGACGGGGTGAAGGGTGAAGGGCTGAAACACGAATAAAGTTCGTGTAAGTAACCTGCTTCCCAATTCAACATATGAATTCTTTCTTTCTCTTTTCTTAATGTTTTCCCCTGCACCTTTCCCAAAGTATCTATGGCTCACCTGGTAATGACTGGTCAGTGGTGAGGACCCCTTGACAAACGTCCTGACAGGTTCGAGTCTTTAGGCCATATGCTGGTCTAAAACTGATTCTTTCCTCCCTCCTCCAGATGTGACTTTGCATGTACTAGATAAGTTCAGTGTGACTTTTTTTTAACTAGTGTCTTTCTTATGTCATCTGGCGATGGAAAGATTTGAAATAAACCACTGAACTGAACTCAACTGATCGCTCGCGTGGCAGTGTTTATGAATGGAATGGATGTCAGACAGCCCCTACAGAGTGGGAAAGTGGTCGCCACTCTATTCTGGCCAGTTTGCTACTGCATACGTGGTAGTTCTCACTTTACACTTTTTCTATATAAATCCAGGAAGGAAGGCAATACTCGTATTAAAAGAATATAGGAACAAGAGGAAGTAATGGTTCATAGAAAAGTAGGAATGAAAGAATTAAAAAAGACAAAATTGTGTGTTGCCTTTCTCGATTTTCAGAAGGCTTATAATTCTGTGAATGGGAATGTCTTGTGGAACATTTTAAGGGAAATGATGTAAATTGAGAGTTGTGTGCAACTGTACGAGGAATATATGATTCTGTACGTGCATGTGATTGTGAAAAAGGCACTTATTCAGATTATTTGGATGTCCGGCGGTGTGAAACGAGGGTGTCTGGTCTGTCCCAAGTTGTTCGCATTTTTTTCATTGATGAGCTTGCAACTGAGATTTCAGAAAGTGGGAAGCATAGAACTGAGATGTTACCAGGAGCTATCATGCTATTTTTAAAGCTGTTTGCTGATGACATTGGTGTTCTTGCAGATATGCCAGTTGGTTTACAGAACCTGCTGGACACTTGGAAAAAGGTATCAGATAGATTGCAACTGACAGTGAATATGATTAAGAGTAATATAATGGTTTTAACACAACATGGATTTAACACAACATGAAAGATAGTTTTATGGCAAATCTGAGATTAAAGTGACTAATAGTTTAAACATATCTAGGGATGTTCTTCACAATGAAGTTAAGCTTGAATAAATGCTAGCTGGAAATGTGTCAGAAAGAAAGAGAGGAGTCATAAGATATTGAGAACAATGAAAAGATCCAACTTAGCAGACTGGGCTTTGTTTTGGAAAGTGTTCGATACACAGATACAACCAATTCTGACATACGCTTCAAAGGTGTGGGGGTCTTTTCGACAACACACATATGGAAAAAAATCACATGTAAGCAGTAAAGCATATTCTATATGTACCAATACATGGTTCAAACAAAATGGTTTATGGTGAGAGTGGACAATATACTTTGTTTATAGGAACATATGTCAAAGCAACTAGGTATATGTTAAGATTAGTTCAACTACCAACAACCAGAATCTGCAGTCAAGCGTATAAGGAATGCTCTTGCTACAATATGACTTGGGAAAACTTAACTGGGTTTCTTGTGTAAAGAAAATACTGTCAGAAATGGTTTTGGGATCGTTTGGCTTTGTCAGGGAGTTAGAAATTCTGCACAGTTTTAAGAGTTTATGGATTGTTTAATATGTTCCTGCAGACAAAACTGGCATTTCAGCATGGATGGAAATGCTAAATACAAATTGTATCTTTCGTTTGAGAGTAATTCAGAAATGACTATGATTGTTACACTTAAATGGCAACATATACAACCTCACAAAATTCCAAACTCGAACATTGGCCTCAACACAACAAAAAATGGTTCGAAGCATCAGATAATAAAGCATGCCCCGTGTGTGTGGTGGAGAGAAAAACGATGAACGCAAAGGTGGGTTTTTTTTTTTTTTTTTTTTTTTTAATAATTATTGTCCTGCTTGTACACATATTTGCAGCAGATGCAACATTTTCAATGAACCAGCTGTAAAAAAAAAAAAAAAGTCTAATTCTAGAGCAGTCCTGTACCCACCCTTGGAGGCCTGCGCTGTATTGACGATGGGTACAGGCACGCGCAGGACACTCCATTAAGATATCAAGGGACATAACTGCTCCAGAACAGAGGTAAATCAGACTACAGGATGCAATTCATAACAGCCTTTAAAGTAGCGTCCCCATGGGTGTACCAGCCCGTATTTCATGACTGCAGAGCCCACCGGCGAAAAAAACACCCCCCCCCAGCTGTCGAGCACACCCCACAGACCCAACCACCCCACGCTCACGGACAGAGATGAAGACAGTGCCACTCCAGACACAGCCAAGCTTTCGCCATACGGTCCTTATGTGCCCTCAAGAGAGAATCCAAAGTTGTAGTCTTTTTCCCACTCAACAGGACTTTCCCTGTGGTCAGTGGGTCTTTCCTCACCGTCACTGGACCTTTCTCCAGGGTCAGCCTAGTTAAGGCAAAGAAGAAAAAGAAACACCCGAAGGTGCTGGGGAGGACCCAGAGAAGCACTGTCTTCACCTGCCTCTAGAGCAGTCCTGTACCACCCTTGGAGGCCTGCGCTGTGTTGACGATGGGTACAGGCACGCGCAGGACACTCCATTAAGATTGTGAATTTGAAATATTTGTTGTATTGTATGAGTTCTTTTTTCCTTATATTTCATGTCTTTATCGCTGCCTCTTAATGCCGTAAGTGTAACCCCCTTGCCAGCAGGGCTCACTTGCCAATGGCAATAAAATTGTGTCAGCGTCAGTCTGTCTCTCTCTCTCTCTCTCTCTCTCTCTCTCTCTCTCTCTCTGTATTCACTGAGTGTAATGGCTGGGTGGGGTGGTGGCGGTCTGCATGCGCACAGATAACCAACTCCCGCTGTGTGGTTACCTGAGTAGACTGACTGATGACTTCGTTGTCCTCCAAGACTGTAGCCGAAGAGACTCTCTGTGCATTACGTGTGTGAGCTGTCTTCCCCTTCACAGCAGACACCGCAGCCCCTCCCCTCCGACGGTCCTCCCGTCACGCTGCCAGACTTAGGAAACACTTCAAACTTCGCCATCTTTCGCCGTCCGCTGTCTTTCTCCCACTGCCGGGACCAGCACTGGACCTGGGCGTTTTTAGCCTGTGACGTGGACAGCCACTGTTGGGCTAGAAATGACGTCACATCTTTTTCCTGGGATTCACCGCTCTCCTCCATATGTAAGGCGGCCGTGCCGTTATTTCCGCTGCATTTTTTTGTGTGAGCTTTTGGGCAGCACTTGCCCTTCACCTTGGTGTGCGATTTTCATGCGGACTGTTTTGATGGCAGTGATGAGGAGTTCTGCACCTTCCAGCCCTGCCCGTATAATGATGCAGTACCATGTGGCGACAGTGGGCAGGTCAGTCAGCTCTGTGCTTAGTGTTAAGGTTAAGGATTGTATACGTTGAGAGAGAGAGAGAGAGAGAGAGAGAGAGAGAGAGAGAGAGAGAGAGAGAGAGAGAGATAAGACAAAATTCTTTAGCTAAGATGGTAATAGATAGCAATGACTTTTTTTTTTTGGGGGTTTTTTTTTTTTTGTTTTTTTTTTTAAAGATCCAGTCCTCTCCCTGAGTAGGGACTACAACATGCAGTGAAATGAAATTATGTAAGGAAGCAAACAAGGATAAGCAAACAAGGCTGTCATGCAGTCATAGCAGAGCAATGAAAGAAAGTAAACAAACAAATAAATAAATATGAAAATAAAAATAACAATAACGAAAGGGAAGAGGAGAGGGAGTGTGTGTGTGTGTGTGTGTGTGGGGGGGGGGGGGGGGGGGGGGGGCGCTGGGGGAGCATATGGAAATGTACTATGACGTACTACAAATTAACGAGTTTCAAAACAGACAGTAAAATGAATATGACAAAGAACGTACAGAATGTAGAACACACACACATGTAAGCACGCACGTACGCACGCGCAGATAGATAGATAGATAGATAGAGAGAGAGAGAGAGAGAGAGAGAGAGAGAGAGAGAGAGAGAGAGAGAGAGAGAGAGAACGAACAAAATTTTTGTTATCCGGGAATTTAAGATAAGCATACAAGCGTGCTATTCTGCACTCAGCCCTGAGGGTAATCAAAAATTCACAACAATAGTGCAAAAAAAAGTAAATTGTCTATAAATGTAACAAATATAGCAAGGAAAATCGACACTGCTCTACATCAGACACAGTGAGTGTGATCGATGAAATGAAAAATATGATAATCGGTCTATGTAATCGTGTGTCAAGCCGGGAAAACACGATACACGAACAGAAAAAGATGATTGAAAATATGATTGCATCTAGCATAGGTGTCAACCTATACGGTTTTCCTGTATTGCTGTACGGGAAACCTATGATTTCGGGTCTGTACGGCCGTATACAAGTTTTAATATGGGTAAAACTGATTTATACGGGTTAAGTAGAAAGAAACTCGTGGAGAGCGTGGCAGCAGAGAGACCTCAGAAGAGAATCCCCCTTCAAGCAAGTGTTTCGGCCCTTAACTCCTGACACTCTAGGGGGGTTGGGCCACACCCGGTTCATGACTCCGGATGTCCCTCTGCTGCCCTTTTTTCCCATCTCGGTACGAGCCATGGCTGGGATTCGAACCCATGCCCCCGCTGGACATGCTCATTTTCCACTTAATGACTCGTGCACTAACCACTGAGCCACTGGGACACCTGATATTTGTAGGAAAGTTAAGCCTTATGAAGTTCACTTTTGCTCCTCCTTGACCAGATCCAGCTTGAACACCTCTCTGCTGCTTCTGCCATTCCTTCAGGGCTCTGTTTTTTTCCCTCCCTGCAACTGAGAGCTGTTTCATGAGGCTGTATGTAGACGTTCCTATAAACCCCCTAGCTCCAATTTCTGCAGTGAGGACTTTGACCTGATAGCCTTCTCTCCTCAGGCTGTTTGCCAGATCAGCATAATTTTCAGTCTTGTAGATTCGAGCTGCCTCCATTCTGTTCTCATATGGCACCGCGAGCTCGATCATGATCAGCTGCTTGGTTGACTGAGAGTGGACTACTATGCCTGGTCTCATGCCACTCTCTGCTGATGATCTCTGGGTGACTCTTCCATTCGAGGAGGTCTGCAGTGCACTCCCAGTCATCTGCCCCGTCCAGCAGACTCTGCCTGCATATTAAGAGTGGCACTGTTGTTCTTGGCCACGATTCGCTGCCTCCTGTCGTGAAGAATGTTGCGGATGCTTTTGGAGTCCTGATTTTCCCTTTTGTGGTGTTGGTACTAGCCCAGACTACTTGTACAATCTCTTTGAGCACTTGGCTGTGCCTCCATGTGTACCTTCCTGGAGCCAGGGCTACTTTACATGAGCTAAGGACATGCTCCACTGTTTGTTTTTCATGGCAGAGGGGGCATGAAGGATCGTCTGTTTTTCCCCCACTTCACCAGGTTTGCATTTGAGGGCAGGTCATATGCAGATCTGAGAATGAAGCTGATCCTGAGAGGGGCCATGTACCAAATGTCATTCCAAGTGAGACTTCTTTGGAGTGCATTCTCCCACGTTGTCCATTGCCCTCGCTGGCTCTACTGGACTGCTTTTTGGAGTCTTTTTTGGTCTTGTTCTTTTCTCATCTCATGAATCATCATGTCTCTTTTGGCTTTTCCTTTGGCCTTTGTGGTTTAACAAACAAAATAGCTGTGAATTATAGCAACATTTTTCAAATTTAGACACATTACTTCGCTGTCATATAGGATAAAGCTTAATGCCTTCAAAACAAAATTCAGCAAGAATGTTAAATGTCTGTGCGGTGAACAAATTTCAAACCAACACATTCTTCTGGAATGCCAGAGACTGAGACCCGTTTTACCGTCTATTTCTGAAAATTCTCTTGACAGAATCCTTGAGAATTTCAGTTTTTGTTGTTTGAACTTGAGACCTGTTTACTACGCAGTCCTGTGTGGGACATTTGTTATAGTTTGTGTTATGATTCAGTATAGTTATCAAAAGTTGATTTTCTTATACCTTTCTTTTTGCTTCCATTTTATTGTAAAAGATTGTAATTTTTTATATATATATATATATATATATATATATATATATATATATATATATATATATATATATATATATATATATATATATGATTGCAAGATAACCCACTCACCCACCTTCTCCTCGTGCTCCCCCTATCTAAATCCTTTCCCTTCGTCTAATATCACTTAATGTGGAAAGACGTTTAATTGAAGACAACAACTTCTCTCTCTCTCTCTCTCTCTCTCTCTCTCTCTCTCTCTCTCACACACACACACACACACACACACACACACACACACACACACACACACACACACACACACACACACCACACACACACACACACGCACACACACACACACAGACTGTCTGACTGAAACCATTTAATGTCAGATTAACATAGTGCTGTACTCACATTTAATGAAAAATAAATAAATAAATAAATAAACTTAATAAATTTATGAGAAAACGAAAATATTCCAATTAAACATCTGAATGACATAACAAATCACTAAAGGAACATTAACAGGGAAGCATGAACATTTTCAAATGAAATGATAAAATCAGAAATTGTAATAACAAAACAAATTACATCTTAACTGTGCTGGGGAAAAAATCTCTCTCTCTCTCTCTCTCTCCTCTCTCTCTCTCTCTCTCTCTCTCTCTCTCTCTCTCTCTCTCTCTCTCTCTCTCAGAACGCCTTTAAGAATGAAATTAAAAAAAACAAACAAAAAAAAAACGAGAAGAAAAGACACCACCACCCCC
>JADBJO010010279.1:51706-74212 GCA_016801955.1 Conus betulinus
GCTGAGTAGCTACAAACATAGAACATCCTATGTTCATTTAAAGGCAAACCCCCTGCCTCTCTGTAAGTCTTATCAATTGATGCCCATATTGGAAGCCACAAAACAATTTTAAGTGCTAAGAAGTCAATACTAGTTAACTTATGTAAATCTGTCTTTGGTGCAGTAAAATACTTCTTGACCATAACTTACAATCAAACGAACTGTCCCTAAGGCGACATGGATAAGATTAGATCCATAATTCATCAGAGGGATTCCAGTTAGGACCCGCAGTAACGCAATTTTCTTTCTTGCCTTTTCCACGAGATTATTAATATGTTTACACCAAATAATTTATAGTGAAAAATAACGCCTACAATATTTACTTGCTTACTTGGAAAAATGAAAGAATCAGCTATTTTTACTATCACAGCATCCCTACCTTCAATACCTTGGATATTTTTCTTTGTAAATATGATTTAATAAAAAAAAAAAAAAAAAACGATTTGTCCGTTTATAAGTTAAAACCGTTTGAATTCAAATAATTAACAAGTTTACTGACCGCAAATTGAAATTGTTCAACAATTTTATTACGCTTTTCTTTTTAATTACAATTTACATTTTTCCACATTGCAGAACCATCTGCATTAACAGCTAAAGTTGCCCCTTTCGTGTCTATCTGGTTAAGATCATAAAGCATCAATGAGAAGAGGATTGTAGAAATTACTTCCTTGAGGCACACCCATGTTAACATATCTTGTACTTGACAGCGCACCATTTAGTTTTATTTGTAGCGTTCTCCCAGATAAAAGTGATTGTAAAAATATGTGGATACGACCTTTACTCCCAGTTTCATGAGTCTTGGGACAATATTTGAAAATGCCAAACGGAATCGTACGCTCTATGAATATATAAAAACGTGGCTAAAGTGGAGTGTCGCTTAGCCAAGGCTTTTTGACGTGTGAAGCGAAAAGACTAACATGATCAGTGACACCCCTCCCTTTTCTGAAACCAGCTTGAAATATTGGCAAAATCGCATTCTTTTCAAGTAAATGTTCTAATCTGAATTTCATTATCCTCTCAAAAACTTTTCCAATGTGAGGAGTCAAAGAAATGGGTCGAAAATTAGAAGATTTCTTTTTGATTGTCCTTGTTTATGGATAGGTACAACTGTTGCTTTCTTCCAACCATTGGCAGCTCTCCAGAATTCCAGCATAAATGGGAGAACTCTAATATTTTTTTCCAAAAAGCATTGTGGAAAATGCTGTATCATGTTGTAAGAAATGGGATCAAATCCTGTCGCAATTTTACCAGAGTTTAGACGACGAAGTGATATATATATATATATATATATATATATATATATATATATATATATATATATATATATATATATATATATATATATAAACGTGTTGTTGTCATTGTCATGTGGTTCAATCATCAATGTTTCTGTCTTCGTTTTCAATAGTTATTCTTCGTTCTTGCTCTTCTTTAGGCAGATGTTCAGTCTGACTCATTGCTGTGAAAGTGTCAGCAAATAATTCAACTTTCTCCTCATTTGTTTATAGCGCGCGCGCGCACGCACACACACACACACACACACACACACACACACACACACACACACACGCGCACACACAAGAAAACAAAACAACAACACTTTTCCGGAATGCAAATATTTCGGCGATTGCCTTTATCGATGCTTGTTGAAAGTGACGCATTGCAGAGACTCGTCATCAGTATTATGACGTATTTCTGTGTACTCTACAATGACGCCACGCTCACAATGATAACCACGTTCGCAAACTTTCCAACTTCTTTCTAAGGCTGGGAGGAGAGGGGAGGGAGAGGGGGGGAAAATTTAGGGGGGGGGGGGGTCATGCCCCTCACCATCATCCCAACCCACCCCAGCTCCCCCCCCCCTCCCAAATCATCGCACTCCACACGCCCATCCATCTCCCCATCTCACTCCACACCCATTCACTCATTCGCCCACTTACCCCAAGATCATCCGCCCCCAAACTAGCCCGCAAGTCCCGCATCCCACAGTCCCTAACCACCCCCCCACCCCCACCCCACACACACACACCCCCACACACATCCCATGGACCCCCTAATTATTTGTATCCCCCAATCCCCGGGGACCAGCACCCAAGACCCTTAACCCCACACCCCTAACACCCAGCGACCCCACCTCCCTGCACCCAAGGTCCCCAAGCCATTCCCCAGGCCCCCACTCCTGGGTCCCTGACCCCAGCCCCTGGCCCATCTCTTATTCTCCCCTCACTCATCTCCCTCTCTGACCCGAGGATAGAGTTTGTCACTTGCACATGGGGCCGTCTGCCTCAAAACATCCCCCTTCCAACCGTATCGCCGTCTCTGTCCTATCTCCCCTCTCTATTTCTCCCCATACTCCCCCCCCCCCCCCCCCCCCCCCCAACTATCTGCCCTTCTCACCTCTCTCCCACCCTAACCAGTTAGGAGACTCAGAGCGTGTTGAGACCCCCCGAGGATAGAATGTCCTGAGTTTGTTGATCCAGAGCTGCTCCCTTGCGTGCCTGTGAGCAAGGTTGTCTGTGAAGACCTGCTCTACGGGCATGCACCTCATGTCCTGCAGTGTAAAGAAAGTCCCAGATAGACAGAATGAAGAATATGTATTGATGCTTGTATGTGTGCCTGCTGTCTGTACTCTCTGTCACTCCAAATCAGACAAACGCGTTCACCCACTGGGAAAGGAAACTAAGCTTGAAACCTTTCTTTTTAAGCCACACCCTTTTATTTAGTAAATGAAATACACGTTTTCCTTTGCTATGGCCTGGGTATGGACAGAGGAGGGGGAAGAAGAGTTTTATCACCACCCTGGCGAAGACACCGTTTTTTGTTCCTGCTGCACTTCACTCCGGGCAGCTCTTGAAGTAACTCTTGGGCGTTCCTCGACTGTCTGACTCAAAAGTTTCTTCCCAGTCCCTGGAAGAAAGCACGCCCGTAACCCGCCGGAACTTGGCACCAGTCTGTGCCCATTTCCTGGCACCAATACCCCGTGCCCAGTCCCTGGCACTGGAAGCCTCACAGTGACAGTCTTTTAATACATGTTTCTCCTCCATCCTTCAGTGTCCATGGCCATGAAACCTTTTATCCTTTTTAAACCTCCCCTTCTTCCCCTATGTCCATAAGCTTAATACATACCTTTACAAGGCAAAAAGGCATGTTAACTGTGTGAACTAAAAGTTCAGCCCGCAACTTCCCCACAACAGATGAGCGATTTGCGTTCACGCAAACTGCGCACGCACAACCTCGCTACTAAGTGTTCTATTTATTTTGGCCCCAGCTCTAAATTTTCTGGGACAAAACGCCTTTTGTTACATGCAGTGAATGGTCTTTCCTGTTGAAATGTCTAGTAACATGGGTGCCTGTGTTTTGCAGAATGTGGGTTCTGTGGAGGTAGAAGTGTGTTCTTAGGGCATTCTTTGTTTCTCCTACATACTGCGCCCCATGACATTGTTGGCAGTAGAGCAGGTAAATGATGTTTGAAGACTTGCACGTCATGCTATGTCTGATGTTGAAGACTTCTCTGGTGGTGTCGCTGGAGAAAATGTTCCTCTCCGCCATGTTCCCTACAGATGACACACCTGTTGTTGCAACTCATCCCCCCAGCCTGTTCTTGCGTAGACTTGACTTGGGTAAGGGAGGATGGCATGATCAGGTTTCGGATGCTCCTGGAGTTTATCTCTCCCACAACAGGCACTTCATATATATATATATATATATATATATATATATATATATATATATATATATATATATATATATATATATATATATATATAAACCACAAAGCACACAAGAATACTTTATACAAAAAAAAGGAAAGCAAATGGTTAAGTACATGAAAATGGGATGATTTATGATTTTGAGATTCCCTGTTCCCTGTTCGTATTACTTATTAAGTTTTTTTTTTTTTAATTAAACCCCAGAAGATGGGTAAGGTAACTATTTTTTGAAGTTGTACAATCAAATGTTTGATGGATTGTGGAAGCACATTCCACAAAGGGAAGCCCGAGTATGTTAGACTTGGTTTAAACAGGTCAGTTCTAGAGATTAGAATATGGAATTTGGGGGAAGTGTCTCGATGATAGTTTTTTCTTTTTTTTTTTTTTTTTTTTTTTTAAGAATCGGCTCATTAAGTCGTTGGAGCATCCCCTGTCACAGTCTTGTGCATCATTAGCCCTTTGTTGTGTTCGAGTCACCGGCTAAATGGAAGAATGTGATTTTTTTGTTGTTTTTTGTTTTTGTTTTTGTTAATAATCAAAGCTTTCAAGATTAGTTTTCTTCAGATGGATTCATTTTAGCGCTCTTTTAAGTAGGTTCAAAAATGATTGTTAGTGTTTGTGCACTTGCAGAACCCCATACAGTCGATGCATAATCGACATAAGTCTGAATATCAACATGGGGAAAACATTTTTTCTTGAATTGAAGTTAAGTAAGTGTTTGATTTTGGTGAGCTGATAGACTTTCTGGGAAAGTCTTTTGCATAGTAAAATTATGTGAGGATTCCAGCTGAGACTATTGTCAATTATTAGTTCTAAGACTTTATGATGAGTGACTTGTTCCACAAGTACATTATTGAGATATACTGGGGAAAATAATTTGTGAGCTTTTGTGTTTTTTGCCTAGTTGTAGCGTACATCAGTTTTGTTTCTTGAGGGTGAAGTGACATGTGATTTAGTTCAGTCCATTTACAAGATCGTTGGTACTGTCTTGTAAATGTTTTGAAAGAATGGAAAGATCATTATAGCTGGTGTGAATCATTGTGTCATCTGTAAACAGGTCTCGTATATATTTCACATGCAGGGGTAGGTCGTTGATGCAGATTTAGAAGAGTAGCGAGCCTAAAATGAAGCCTTGTGGAACGCCATACTTAAGAGTTGTTATTGAAAAGACAGACGTCCCCAATAAGACGTATGGTTGTCGTTTTTTTGATATATGATCTTAGACGTGTAAGGGCGGATTTTGACTGACGTGTAATTCCAGTTTTTGAAAAAGGAGATTGTGGTCAATGGCATCGGAGGCTTTTTTTTTTTTAAAATCTGTTGTTATTGATATTATTAAGCCTCACATCTACAAGATTGAATAATGCAGTATGGCAGGAATGTTTCTGTCTAAAACCAAACTATCCTGGATGGAGCAAATATTACGTTTTGAACTGATGAAGGATGTGCTTATTCAAATGCTTTTCTAGAGGTTTGGAAAGGATAGATATGATCGATATTGGTCTGTAGTTTGAAGGATCAGTATTATCACCAAATTTATGAATGGGTATAACTTTGCTTTTTTGAATGCATTTGGAAAATAACGTTTGTCTATGCACAAATTAAAGATATACGTTAACGTGTCAGCTAAAAAGTGGAGTCAAGAGTTTCAGAATTATACCATCTTGTCAACTATTCCATGTGTTCCTGATTGCTTGAGATGAAGTAGGTACTGATACACCTCGTGCACAGTTATGAGTGGAATGTGTACTTTAGACGTGACTTTTTTGTCGTGACAAAATGGATGAGTCCTTTAAGTTCATTGGAGCTTAAATAATCATTAGTAACAACCGTATCTGGAATTGTAGAGAAGAGAGTGTTAAGTTGTTCAAAATGATATACCTTTGATAACAGTTGATTTTAACGAAAAAAAAAAAAAGTTGTTGTTAAGATGGTTCATTGCTTGTCAAATAAGCTTGGATTTAGTTTGGAAGTGAAAAGCTCGCAATAGTATTTTTTCCCGAGCGCTTCTGAGAGTTTATTACATTTCTTAGTAATCTTGATTCGTCTTCATAGCCATGTTTTTTTTGTTTTGTTTTTTTTTCAAAAGGTCTCTCAGGTAGCATGCATCCTGTAATTCTTTCGTATGCCACTGTGGTTTGGGAATATGCTTTACCCTGACTGTTTTTTACTGGATAATGTCTGTTAGAGATGTATGTAAAAAATTCGCTCCAAAAGTCAGTCGCTGAATCTTGATCAGCACTATTGTATACTGTTCTGTCTTCGTTAAATCAAACAAACAACAAACAAAAATCGTTTACGTTTGAAAGCAAGGATGGGTTATAGTTTTGTGGTCTGGTTTCGGGATTTTACTCTATGATTAGACCATGTAACACACACCAGGTAATAATCACTAGAAGAGAAGACTGACTCACAGGCTGCTAGTACGTTATTCCATCTCAGACATAAATTGGGTCATTGATTGTCTTTGAATTTTTTTTAATTGCTTTTCCAATAATAACAGCAAACAAATATCAACAAAACGCAGATGAAAGAATACGCAAAAATCAAGAAGGGGGGTTGGGGGTGGAGAATAATGACATACACACATACAGACATACTACACACACAAAAAAAACATTCTACCAGTTCAATTGGGGAGGGGAAAAAAAAAAAGGAACTATCCACAAATGCACTACCTTTTTTTATTCTTCTATAAGACAATCACTGAACATGTGCATCTGCTATGTCTGATCGTGCAGGTAACAGACATTCGATACAATCACACATTCATGAAAAAGTTTTTTCTAAAATTTCGTAATTGTTAGCTGTTGCTGTCGACCAATTACTGCCATCTTTGTTTTCCCCTCCTTAATGTCATAACATTAGAAACATCAACAAGTTTTTGAAAAGGGACACCATTTTCTCTTAAATTCCATGTACTTCATTTCCAAACAATGATGATATTGCTATATCTTATGTATGTGATAATATATCTCAGAACGTGTTTGATAGCAGGTTTTATTTTGTTTATTCTACATATGTATATACAGTGTTCAGCCCATAAAATAATGTGGTTAAACTCCTCATCTGTTTTCAAATGTTCATCATGTCCAAACAGAAATCAGCTCCATTTCAAAATTTATTCTGCCGCAATATTCACATTTTAAGTGTCTTATATACTCCTTTTTTAATGGCAAAAGGTGCAAGAATTATCCGCCATTCACACCCATTTCTTTCAGTGCAATATTTGTACCAAGAGTTCGATGCACGATCCTCATTTGAAACCATTTCGATTTCACTTTAGAAATTGTATGTATCTTTTAAAAAAATATTTTGTCAAACTATTTCGGCTTTTAATGCATTACTCCTTGTTTACAATAGTTAGAACCTGGGCTATCGTCTATCAATATGCAACAATAAAGGTTCATACCTTTACAAATCGACCAAATTGTGTTTAGAGAGCATGGAAAGTCAGACGTGCTATTATTTTTCTCAAGCGATATTATGTTTAGTAGTCATATATTGCCGAATACATAATAGATAACTATCATGCGTCAAGAAGTTAATGCTGACCTGAAAACGACGACTGAATTCTGCTAAAGACAAAAATCTTCCGTCGACATTCACAAAATCTGCAATGCAATGAATGCCAAAATCTGTCTAGTTCGTTGATTGAATAACTTAACAAATCTTAAATCAATGTTAGCGAACCACTAACATTTAATAACGTAGTTTACAAGTTTAAAGCGTTGATTGTACAGAAATGATTTGGCTAGTAAATATGTATTTGATTTAGGCTTGTACTTTCTTCAGAACAGTTCGTATGCACTGAAAACGTTTCCAAAATAGGTTTTCCGGTGTGTGTGTGTGTGTGTGTGTGGTGTGTGTGTGTGTGTGTGTGTGTTTAAATTATTGATATTACTAATACACAATGGTCTGAACATATCCAATTTATATGGAACAGGATATAAACTGGGTAGAAATGCTTTTCCGTTATGCTTAAGATAATGCAATGTTCGTATCTATGTAGTTTTTAGCAGACATTAAGTATGTTTTCACTTCAGGGATTCCGTCTCCTTACAACTGCTGTGATTCTGTCGCCTTACAATTGTAGTGATTCTGTCTCTTACAACTGGAGTGATTCTGTCTCCTTCCAATTGTAGTAATTCCGTCTCCTGACAATTGTAGTGATTCTATCTTTTTGCAATTGTAGTGATTCTATCTTTTTGCAATTGTAGTGATTCTGTCTTTTTGCAATTGTAGTAATTCTGTCTTTTTGCATTGTAGTGTTTCTGTCATTTTGCAGTTGTGGTGATTCTGTCTCTTTGCAATTGTTGTGATTCTAAATCCTTACAATTGCAGCGATTCTGTCTCCTTCCAATGGCAGTGTTTCCGTCTCCTTACAATTATAGTGATTCTATCTCCATACAATTATAGTGATTCCATCTCCTTATAATTGTTGTGATTCTGTCTCCAATACCATTATAGTGATCCCATCTCCTTACAATGGCAGTGATCCCATCGCCTTACAACTGTAGTGATTACGTTTCTTTACAATTGCAGTGTTACAATCTCCTTACAATTGCAGAGGTATTGATGGTCCAGTGCCCAGGGTTTGATGGTCCACTGCCCAGGGTACTGATGGCCTACTTTCTGGGGTCCTGGTGGTCTACCCGCCTAGGGTTTCTGGTATAGTCCACTGCCTAGGGTTCTGGTGATCCACTGACTATGGTACTGTTGGTCCACTGCCCAGGGTTCTGGTGAATTGGATGGCTGAGGACCAGTCCCCCACCTGCAGCTGGTCGTGATGCTGGTAGGACAGAGGAAGCAGCTCCTTTCACCCAGTTTTTGTAACACTACATGATCACATAGGACTCTGTTTATGCGCACTAACGTCGTACCTTTTAATGTGGGGCCAACGGCCCGTTCACATGAGTCACGCAATGTTGTCCAGAAATCGAAAAAAAAAAAAAAAATCAAATAGAAAATCAAATCTGAATTAATCACGTCAAATCATCTGCCTGGATCAGGGTTCAAAACAAGTTGAATCGACATTTATCAACAAAAGCAATTACTTGGCTAGTCCATTATCTATGCACCTTATTTGTTTAGAGAAAAAAATCATTTAGTATCTCACTAGGTCCAATTCAAATTAAATTTAATTCAGATAAGTTGATGACTATCTCAATTCGAAAAACCAGGACAATCACAATAAGAGTCATATCACATCAAAATTAAATTTATATCAGATCGAAATCTGTGTTATGTCCGTATATATATGCCAGTCTTAAACGAATTTTAGACTTACGCCCACATATGCCCACACAATGTGAAATTTTATAGTTTGACTGGTATGTCAATTTACACACATGATTTCATGAAACATTTACCCCCAAATACTAATATCCTGAAGATACATTCTGAAAAATTTGGCATTTTTGATCCATCATAATTATTTACACACAATAGTATAGGGATAATACGGGTCGGTCGACCCAATATATCTATCTATGATGACACAACCTTCCCTACAATTACAACCATTCTAAGGCATTCGTACATCTTTGTGGAACAAAATCGCGTACACAAAACCAACTTGCAAATTTGATGCAAATTCAGCATAAACAGAACAGCAACTAACATTGTGTTTCAGTCAACACAATGTCTCTTTTGCCTAACAATCAAATCCCACGTATACAAGGCTGGCCAAGACTAAATTATTATGTAACATTTTTGTTACCAGCCTCAATATAATGGCAATTTTCTAACTATAAAAGGCACCAGTCCTAATACAACAATGTTCCATTTGCCATTCTTTGCTCAGTATTACTGTTAGTATACAAAGACACATACTGATGGACTTTTTTATGACGTTCCTTTTAGTCCTTGAAGTATAATCGTGTCTTTCCGACACTACCGCAATCATGCACGCATTTCTGCAAGATTCTTAATTAGACATATTCAAATCATATCACAAACGTCACTTTCCAGCACCACTATTTAAAAACATCACGAAGGGTCCCTTAACAAAAGTTAGTGGACCCAACCGAATTAGTGCCGACTGCCCAAAAATAATTATGTGTATCTTGATCATATCATTAGCAATTATTATGATTCTGTTACTACAGTTGAGATTCTCTATGTTTTAACGCATAGAACACATACACAGCAACATCCCTTGTATTTTCTTTGCATTATCATTTTTTTTCTACCAGGCTTCGTAATGTGATTGTATTAACATTTCTAAAATGTTGTGTAAAATGTATTATCTCTCAGTTTCCTATAAAAAGGACAAGCTGTTAAAAAGTGTAATTCAGTTTCCACTACTAGGCCAAAAGGGGCATGTTGTAATCGCTAAGTTGTGCTATATTTGCTTGTTTGCATGCAAAATCATTTGTCCACCCCAGACGTAGTCTAGTTAGCGCTTTCCGAATCTTGGCTAAGTGATTACACTTAGGTATTTCCTCGGTTTGATGTAGAGTTTTAAAGGAAAGGTACGTTGAAAAGCATTCGCTATTCACTAACTGTTGTGCCAGTTCTGTTTGTAGCAGTCTGTTATTTCTTTGTTTTAGCCTAAAAATGAAACGCTATATTTATCGCCTACTCTTCATTCGTCCAAACTTTTAGAAAAGCCATACATACTCTAGACAGCGTTTTATCTCTAAAGCCCGTTCTGAGGATTGTTTATTCTGTGTTCTTCTCTCTTTTCATATGCTGTTTTAGTGTTCTGTCAGATGACATTTGATAAGTCTGTACCAGTATCGAATTGCTTTATTGTGCTATCAATACTTATTGGATAGCTTTCAACTACCCATAACTAAATTATTTGGTGTTTTTTTTTCCTACTCCTAAAAAATTTTTTGCATGCAAATAAATGAATATTTTCTATTGACTTTGTAGTGGATTAATCCCCATGCTTTTGTCTGAATACAAGAGTAAGGGTTTACTTGTGTGTCCAAACATTTTCAAATATATAGCTAAATCCAAGTGTCCTAAAGCTGTACATGTTTTTTTATTATTTCTATAATTTACCTTTCGCTCTTCCCGCATATTCCGAGAATGAAATGTCTACAGAACAGTTTAGTTGTCAAAGTGAAACCTAAATATCTGTTACTATTCACTATATATCAATTTCTTGTCCTTTGTAATACCATTTTTTTCTGTTTTGCCTAGGTATAACCTTTGTGAAGACCATTATTTTAGTGTTGTTGTGTAGGTTAACTGTTAAACCTAAAGAATAGAGGCTTCTTGTGATTTTTTAATCTGATTGTGTAGGCCAGCTGGAGTTAAAAGAAATTAGGGCTGTGTCATCTGCAAAAAATAACAATGTAAAACATTTCCTCTGTTCCAGGTAGAATTAGAGTGTCCCTGTCTTCCTTCGTTGTAACATTATTCGGGCTACTTCCGTATTAGTAAGCTAGGAGGGAAAATCGGAGGCGACAGTAGCAAATTGGTTTCACTCCAACTGGGCACTCGAAGAATTCCGTTAAGAACCCACAGGTGTCTCACGGCATGCTTGCACGTTCCTGTAAATACCTTTCAACATGTTAAGCATTTTTGTTGATATTTTTAGAGTTACTTAGAATTGTCCTAGTTGTCTCTTTTGACAGTAATCGAAAGCTTTTTGGTAATCGATGAACGCTATGTATAGCTTACTACTGCATCTACCAAATAAGCAGCTGCATTATTCGTTAGTTATTAATGTAAAAAAAAAAAAATCTTCGCCTTTCCTAAATCCTGCTCGTTGCTGGTTTTTTGTTTTACTCTTCAGCCCAAGTGTAAAGTCTGTCATTTGATATTGCTGTGAAAATTTGCATAATATGCACAATGGTGGTATATCCTGGTAATAATCTGGGTTCTGTTTGCTGCCTTCTTGTGTAATGGAACTAATAACTGCTCGGGACCATTCTTAAAGGGAAACAACCGACTTGAAACAACTTACTGGACATAATTTTGCAAGAAAAAAAAAGAAATTATTTTATGTTCTATTGTTATTTCAAATATTCTGGAGGAATTTCGTCTGATCCTGATGCTTTACTTGATTTCAATTTTCTTATAGGTGAACGTATTTCATTATCAAATATCTCTACGTCTAAATCTTGAACAGAAGGATTTCTACTTCCTCACTCAACTTGCTGAGGTATTTCATTGTCATCATTTGTCTCATTTATTTGTGGATTTAGTATACCTTCAAAGTGTTCTTTCCATTCACAGTTGTGATAAGTGGTTTACTTTATTGTTTTTTTTGAAGTTTTTTTTATGCTGTTGACGTGGTTATTGTTTTTCAGCCTAATGCTTGTACTATCGCTGTGCTCCAAAATTTCCTGACTATCTTTATGATTCTGTGTAAGAGTATGATATAGTTGTTTTCTTATACAACCTCTTTTTTTCCTCTAATTAGAGTTCTTGATAAGAGAGCTCTTTGATCCTGTAAGTCTCTCCTTTTCTTTCTTCGAATTTTACTGGCTCCTTATGTCTGTTAATATTGGTAAGTTTACTCAGTGCCTGACTAGCTTTCTTCTTCTTCAGTAGGCAATCATTTTCAAACAACCATATTTTTTATCTTCCTTGTGTATGTTTTCTTTGTTCATCTGATTTTGTGTATCCAGTAAAGTACTCTGTATTTCTATTATGATTGGCATATGATGTGATTCAACTCTAACTGTGCATTCATTACATTATCACAACCAATTCAATAGAGCATAAGAAAAAAAAAATGACAGTATTATTTCCTCTTTCTGAGCAGAATGTGAAGGCACCCATCAAAATTTCTCGTACACAATCCATTTAATGGTGTAAGCTTAAAGACTGTACAGAGAATTCAATCAATCTTTTTCCAAAACATATTGATGTAGAAATCTTTGATTTTTATCGTGCGTACAACATTCTTCTCTTTATCAAATACATCATTGTCCTCGACAAGACTTAAGCCCCATTCTCCAATACGAACATTTAGGTCTCCGCCACATGGCATAATAGAAATCATTTCCTTGCTCAACTTTGTGACACCGTAAATTGTTCAACTCAAATCAAAGAGTACAAGAATACAAGAATAATCCTTGTTGTCTGAGTAAAAACGACTGTCCACAGGGTGTACATAAAACAGCAAAATACAAGATATCTTTAACACACTGTAACAAAGTTTTCGTTAATTTACACACATAATACATTTCTATATTGGTATCGATAAAATTGTACATATTCTGGTACGGTCGCGCATGCTTTCTATCATCCTCATATTGGTCTCGTACTACAAATTGTACATATAACTTGCCTTTGGTACCGTGGTTCCGCATGCTCCTTCTATCATCCCGCGTCTAATTCTCTTTCTCGTCGTTCTATCTTTCATCATCGCATACTGGATCGGTCCTTTCCGTCTTAGTCACCTCTCATTTTGCCATGCATTCCTCGGTCTCTTCTCTCTCACATCTCGACGCAATCGCGTTCTCTAACTGTCTTCATTTTGCCTCATCTCCGATCCTTCTTCGACTGCTTCTCTCATATCTCTCGATCTATCTCTTCTCTCTCATCCTATCTTTCCATCGTCTTCTCTCTCTCTCTATCTCACTCAATGGTTCGCCAGTCGTCTGGCAGACTAATCTGCCTTTCAGTGTCTGTTCCTCTGTTGGGTACCCACAGCAGACACAGTTCCCATTATGTTTTTTGTCTGCCGTTGTGCCCTAGTAATTTGACCCGTGTCACTTAATTTCGGCCGTATGCTGTGGAAATGTACATTTCATCTCTTGGTCATCTCATCATGGTATGGGGGGGGTCTTTCTACGTTGGGGCCTGTCGGGTGAATTTCTTTTGTTTTGTGCTTGCGCGTTGTATAAGATTCCGTTTGTGGGGGGGCATTTTGTATTTCGCCTTGCACGACAGATTGCAACCGGTCGTGACCTTGTCTACTCGACCGAAATCTCCAGGTTTGTCAATGGTGAGTCGATCTTGAGGAGGAGGAAATTCTAACAAAGTCTTAATTAGAAATGTTCAGAGAGATGAACCGCCCAGAGTGTAACTAGTGGAACCAAACGATGTCATATAAGGAACTGATAAAAGACACAAAAACACAACGACGTTTCGACCTCTTAGGTCATATCTTTCAAGGCTGACAATATGTAGGCGAATATAATCACCCCAAATAATTAAAACTGAAACTATGAGGATAGACAGCATGGAAGATGAGCTAGACAGTTCATAAGGAGGCTTTTGCGAGACGGAACAAAGTGAGATCTTTGGGGCATAAGGAAAGTTCCTGACGCTGCCTTATCCTTCTCTCGATCAGTCCCTCGGCGAACCGCTTCTGGCCTGGGGTGCCTCTCGTCTGGTCCCTGTCGCTGGGCAAAATCTAATTTTTCTGCCTTTTCTTTCTATCCTTCATCTCTTCCTAAGTCCAAAGCAGCTCCTCAAAAGTATTTTCATAATGTATGTCCACCTTAGGCATCTTTTGGTACGAACACAGATCCTGGTGGTGGACTAAGGGGTTTTGGAATTTTTTATTTTGTTGGCGATCTCCATAATCTAATGCGCTGACCTATCGCGATCGCATTTCTGCCTCCAATCTTCTTTTCTCGTGTGGTGAGGTCTTCTCTAACAGTTCTTTTCATAGCAAGGACTGCATCAGTTTTTCTTTGTTCCGTGTTTCCATCCGAACCTTTCCTTCTTTCAGTCCTACAAACTCTTCACTTTGGTTTTTTTTTTTTCCGTCTTCTCGAGAAGCTGTCTAGGCAGTCTAGCTCATCTTTCCAATGGTGCTGTCACAGCGTCTATTCAAGTGGGTTTGGGGTGCTGTTTTTCTCATCTAAGTGGTTAACTGCGATCGTCGTCGTTTGCATTGTAAGCTTCGTCAGCGTCTTCGTTTTTTTCGTGTATGAATGAAACATTTTTGCGTAGGTTGGGTTTCGTGATTTCTGACAATGTGAATTTCTGGCTTCTGATCGAATTCTAATTGATTTGTGTTGCTGCTTTGTGAGTGATCAGGCGTTTTCGTCTTGAGAGTAAGTTCATAGGCAGTAATTTCATAGACAGTGAGTAGTCTGTGTTGATACATTTGTTGTTTCTTATGTTTGGTCCGTTTGTTTCTAGTGTGTGTTATAGTTTTCTTGTTTATCATCACCTGCCTTTCACTGTGGGTATTTAAGACTGAGGTGGTTTCTAGGGTTTCTCGATTCTGGGGCACGTCATTACTTAGAGATCATAGATTTCTTCTCATAGAGATTGGTTTTGAGGTATAGCATCAGGAGAGTGGATGTGAATACGTCATAGGTTGGGTTGGTGAGCGTGCTTTCGTCGGTTTTTTTCTTGTTTTAGCTCTGGACTAAAATGCATGTGTGTGTCCAAAACTTCTGTCCCTGTATGTTTTTATGTCGACTACTTGGTGATTGTTCCTCTTCTATACCTTTGGCCTATTTCTTACAAATCTCCTGCACTCTCTGAGCATGCTTTTTCTAATTTGTACCTTCAGTCCGCACATTGTCTGATTAGGTCACTTAAAGTTTACCTAGTATGGTACTTTCACGTCGTTCGGCGTGTTTGCTCACTCCCTCATATTAATCGAAGTGAGGCCGGTAAAGCGCTCTGCCAGCGTGGTGTGGTCTGCGGGTGGTTAGCCTCGAACACGAATGGTTCATAGTGCATAAGTCTTCTTCTAAACACATCGCAAATGAGTTTCTGTAGATCAGACTATGATGGGCGATACGTCTATGTTCTACCTTTTGTACCCAAATCTCGATCAAAAACTTTCAAAATCGCTTCTGCAACCTTTCTCTCAGTCAATGTGACCACTTCTCCTTTGACATCACTGTTTTGAAGAGCCCGAACTATCGTGCTCTTCTGTCCAATTTTATTTGTATTTTGTGTATTACCCCCCCGTTTGAATATCTACTGATGATGTACCTTCGCAGTCGCTTCTTTTCCACAACACCCAATGCACTGTCTGACCATCTGTTCTGTTGTCTTGCAGAAAGTCGCTTTTCCAAAGATGTCATTCCAATCCAACGCACAAAGACTACGTCTGACACTTGTTTAAGCAAGCTTAAAGATACATGCCAATTGGGACCAAAAACTCGCGCATACAAACTGACTGTAAACACATCAACTTTTGTCCGCAGCGTCAAGATAGCGAGGTGTTTGTCATCTAGTATATGAGGTTTGTCAATTTGTTCTCGTAGTCACGAGTGACCGCATGTACCAGAGAGAGAGAGATAGGTAGTCGAGAGGATGAGAGAGAGAATTTGAGAGAGATTTTGAGAGAGAGAGAGTTTGATTTTTACAAGCGTGGCGCTTTCACTCATGCTTGTTGATTCCAAGATTAATAATTTCCGTATTGTTTCTTATTTCAGTGTTTTTTCAACAAAAACAAGTGGGTGCAGCTTCAGTCCAGAATGTTTAAATTTTGTTGATGAAGAAGGCTGCGTTTTTGACCACAGTCACATATCGAACAAATTAAAATCGTTTCAGACGGGCGAGACGAGAATGGTTTCTTTGATCTGGTCTGGTTTCTTGTTATTATAATAGTCATGATCATCGTCCCACTCAACCCTTATCTGCGGGTGGTTCAAATGGATATATTTTTGTTTGGGCAAGGTTTTCTTCGAACCCCTTTCATCCTCTACAAATGATTTTGGGGCATGTAATGACATCACAGTGTGTCCGCAGACCCACCTACTTCCAGTGGTCCTGGTGGATGGTTTACTGTCTGGCCTGTCTTTGTCCTCTGCAGCAATGGGCTTGTATAACTGTCCAGAATCGTGAGGGATGAGATGCACTGTGAGCAGTTGACATGTCGGGCAGGGTTCTACCGGTGGCCGGGTTGCCCATGTCTGTCTGGCATACTGACCACGTGTGTGATGGATTCCTGCACTGTAATGCAGCAGGATGATGAACGGTTCTGTAATCAGTGTGTCCCACGAACTGAACGTGCATTGCCGGGTCTGTCTGTCTTTTTTTTACTGCAAGCAGGGAAGTTCACGTTACGCAGAGAGGTTTCGCTGACCGGTGTGCGTTCATTGGATGCCAGTGACAGTGGACTGAGGCCTGAACGCCTGTGTGGAGACAAATACCATGTTGTGTTTCTGGCCCTTCAACAACGTTTAGTGGATGCTCATCTCTCATGCGCGGTAGGACTCCTCTCGCCTACATTCTCCCTACATCTTTGGTCAGACTTTGGTCATTTGGTAGTCCTACGAGAATAGATTTCGCACTTGGGAATGTCCCGTCACAAGCTGACCGTCCTCCAAACCGACAATAAAAGTTGAAAGATGTGAATCATCTCAAGGTGGTTGCTGCTGACAAAGTTAATCCCTCTGACTGAAGTGTTTGGTTTGGTAGCCACAGACTGTCATGAGTCATCACCCAACACCGCACACAAAGGTAGCAGGCGGAACAACCGTGCGTCTCCTCACTGACCGTTCCTCAACCTGTCACATAGTGGCCTGCAGCTGGGTAAGCTGACAGTTTTGCGCGGCACCACACCAGCCTCTACCGAGCACCCTGGACTTTCGTGCAGGAATATGACCTACGCAGCACCAACCAAGCCAAAATCCCCCTTCACTGCCTCACACCAACTAAGCCCTGGCTCCCACAAAGGCGGGGGGAGGGGGGGGGGGCCCATGTTACAACACTCTGTACAATACAGACCTGTCCTACACTGTGGTTGCCGCTCATACGTCTGCCATGCCTGCAGACTTCCAGCCCCCAGAAGCTGTCGATTCCCCATTTGACCCTCTCTTCTCGGCTCCTGTCACAATCTGCCTGGGACATCTACGCCACCTCTCTACGTGCTGTAGACTTCCATCGCTGGCTGCCTGTCACCTTGCTGGGCAATGGAGGAGTAAACCATCTTCTTTCCTGCTTAGGCGTGGAGTATCGGGAGAAGAGGAGCGGGCAGGAGATGCCTGTCTTTGGTTATCTCAGTTGTCCCATGGTCCTCCAAGTTGCTGATGGGGTGTAATCTGTTGGGGAGTGTGTGTGGCTGACCAGGTGTACTGTGGGGAGCTTATCTGGTGGGTATGAGAGAGTGGTCGTGGAGATCAGGTCTCTGGTGTTTTTCCTGTGCAGGGGCTTCCTGTGTACTGTTCTGTGTCCGAGAGTGTGTCTGCCTTGATCCTGGTGTGTCATGCACAGTGGGTCACTGTGTTCGACGCTGGGCCCCATGAGCCAGACCTACAGGTGTGGAGCAGAAGCAGGTGTGAACGACCTCCAGCGTCCTGTGTTGGGGGGATGGGTTGTCATTCTGTCGTCACCAACACTCCCATCTCTTCCCCTGGACATCACCTCAGCAATCAAGCAGTCTGTGTTGTCCCTCTCCAAGGCCTCCCTTGACTTAAGCACCCGGGGGGCCCCATGACCACGACCACGGGGTTACATGCTGTGGTGCATACTGAACACAGTGCCTGGATGATGGCAATGACAATGGCAGGTCAGGTGTACATCTACATGCATCGAGTTCTCCTGCCACGTGGAGGGGGGCCAAATCGGTGTTTTTCTGGTCAACCGTGGTCAAAGATCACACCAGCTGGACTCGTCTGCTCCCGCCGCACCATTTTCCCCATCTCAGGTGACTGACACCCTGTGCCTGACTTCCTGGTGGATGTTCTGGTGCTGCTGATACTGATGCCCACATACTCAACTTGCATATCTGCGGCAGCCTGAGGAGCCATCCGACTCTTCTGCTGGGATAGCCTTATGTCTCTTTTACCATTCAACTTGGCGGTTCAATCCGCTCGCTGTAATCTACGTGTTGAAACCGTGGCCTTGGTGGTCGACGCAGACACACCCCAGCCTACATCGGTTGTGATTGCAAACGTCTGGGAAACACAAGGTCAAGGACACAGACTACGAGGGCAAAACGGGGCCTTAGTCTTTAGGCCGCACAAAACACACTGAAACGTTGGACTGAACGGGAATGGAGCGTTTTGATAAATGCGAAAATGCTAAGTATTTATTCAAATACTTGTAGGAATGAAAGCATTTCAATTAATGAAAAATGTTGGGCGTTTGGGCACTTGGGATTGAAAACGCTTTAATTAAAAATTCATAAAACGTTGAGCATTTCAGCACTTGGGAATGAAAATGGCATCAATTTAATTAAGTGATGTTGGGTTATTGGGTGCATTCTCTGATATTCATCCAGTCAAACAGGTCCAGTCGCATGGCGAGGGCTCTAGCACACGCAGCACGTGCACAGGTTTCAGAATGGTTTTTCCCTCAGTGTGAGCCCGACCACTTTTGAGATCGTTTGTTTAGAGAGACAGAACATAAGGAGGGAAGAGAAAAGAAAGAAAGAATGAATGGATGAGAAGAGAAGGAAAGAGGAAAAAAAAAAGAAAAGAAAAACAACAGAAAGGAGGAAGGGGGAAGAAAAGGAAGGAGAAACACTGACAAGGGCATCAAACCTAATGTGATGATGTATGTGATGTATCTATCTTCTTCTTCTCGAGTATCATATGCAGTGTTTAGTTGTGAGGTGCATTTTAGGCTCTGCAATTATACACTGCTACGACTGTGCACCGTGGCATCCGTCATGTCATCCTGTGGCAATGTTTGCTGTTCGCCTGCCGCTGCGGTTTTGTCAAGCTGAATCATGTGTTGTCCACAACGACTGTCCTAGCGCACACACACTCCAATGCCACATCAAAGATCAGTCATAGACGGTAAGCGCCACACGTGCAGACAACCACACATTTGACTACCTTTTTTTCAGTACAAAAATCTAGTCTTGGCAATTTCAAATTTCTCTCCGGCGGGTTTAAGAAATGTCTTTTTCCTTTTCTTCTCTTCCACGCCTCACGTTCTTTTTTTGGCAGGCGACGGAGTTTGAATGTTACCACGTATCAAAATAACGAAATCTGGGTCTGGGGGCGTTTTCCTTTTGTTTGCTTGCTTTCTTTTTTTTTTGTTTCTGCTTTTTTTTTTTTTCATCACAATTGTTATTTAACAAGTTGTTTCAACAGTAATAAAGTGTCCTCTCCCTCGCATACAAATTGTTCAAACTGTTTTCGCAGAAATGGTATCTAAGTCACACTGACCTCATCAATTTGTACAAACTTCTTATTCAATGTCGTGCAGACGACCAATTTCGTCTCACATAACAACAACAATATACATTCTGGGTTCCACAAACCGGGGGCAATTCCTCCTTTAATCTCCCATGTGGAAATGAAACCCCTCCTCCTTATTTTCAACACAAAAAATGGCACATTGTTTCCAAGAAGACAATCCATTCACTTACTTACGAAAGCATACGATTCTTTTGTCCAAAGGTCAATCCTTCAATTACCAAAAAAGTGTAGTCTGTCCCGTGAGGTACAATCATATCTCATCTAATTTCTAATGATCCAATTAAAAATTTCTCTCTGACAGCAGACATTCTTTCCCATGAGAGAGAGTTCCTTTTGACATCATGACCTCTAGTCTCAAACTGACAATCAAAAAGCCCGGTAAGCTCTTAAAACACCCTCAACACTGTCAAGGGCATGGTGAAAAGTAATATACCAAACCTCCAACCTATAGCTTGCTGGATCCAGTAAAGACACTAAACTCCCGGAAGACTTTCCATGTTATCACCAAATTGGGAACAAAACAGCATTTTTTATTGTTTGTTGTCGCATCCACTAAAGACTTACGAAAGTAATTACAATTTTGCGCCGTTGCCTCGTACTACAAAATATGCATGAGCTATAATCATTGCTTCTTTCTTTTACTGCAGAAGAAAAGAGAATTGCAGCTCGCCCTGTAGCTATGTTAATTCTGTTCACATTTGAACTGTTAATACCACTGAATGATACGGACATGACAGTATGAAAAACTACACACATTTAAACTGTTAATACCCACTAAACGAATGAGGACATGACTGAGAATGAAACACTGCAACACATTTGAGCTGTTTACTACCACTGAATAAATGGGGACATGCCGAAACGAAAACAACACATATTTGAACCATTAATACCACTGACCGAACAAGGGCATGACAGAATAAAGACAACACCACATTTGAGTCGTTAATAACCACTGGGCGAATGCGGACATGACAAAATAAAGATGCACCCCATTTGAAACTGTTAATACCACTTAGCTTAATGATAGGAAATGGCAGAATAAAGACTACACACATTTGAACTGTTAACACCACTTAATGAGTAAGAAATGGCGTGTTAAAGACTACGCGCATTTGAACTGTTAACACCACTTCAGGATAAAGACATGGCAGAATAAAGACTGCACATATCTGAACTGCTGCCAACACTTAATGAATAGGGAAATGACAGAATGAAGACTACACATGAAACGAAATGCTGTAAAGTGGCACGGAAACCACACACTTGAACTGTTAAAACCACCTAATGGATAAGGAAATGATAGAATAAAGACCACACACACTTGAACTGTTACCACCGCTCTAAATGTGGAAGTAAATGACAGAATAAAAGACTGCACACACGTGGAATGTTAACACCACTTAAATGGATAATGGGAATTGCAGAATAAAGACTAACACATTTGAACTGTTAACACCCAACTTAATGAATAAAGAAATGACAGAATAAACGCTACATGTAAAATGAAATGCTGCAAAAACTGGCACATAAACCACACCCATTGAACTGTTAATATCACTGAGTGAATAAAGGAAATGACAGAATACAGACTACATGTAAATGAAATGCTAGAAGTGTGGTGGTGGTGGTGTGTGGTGGTGGTGGTGGTGGTTTTCATTACAGAATAAGCCTTACCCTGACTGTTAACAGTTACTCTGATTTCTACAAAGAACAGCTGAACAACCACACCAAACCCCAAAGTCGAACTGACCACCAACCCCCACCCCCCACCAATGATTTTTTCAAATGACCGTAAAGGTCGAAATGCGGTGCAAAAGGCACAGCCAACCACATTGTTATCATCATCATCATCATCATCATCTCATCATCATTATTATTATTATTATTATAGATTACTATTGTTATTGTTATTATTATTATTATTATTATTATTATTATTATTCTTATTATTGTTGTTGTTGTTGTTGTTGTTTGTTGTTGTTATTGTTTTTAGTCATTATGATTATTGTTATCATCGTAGCATTAATAATAACAATCATCATCATCATCCTCATTATCCATCATCATCATCATCATCATCTGTAGTAGTAGTAGTAAGGATGATGATGATGATTAATTATTATTTACTTTAGTATAGTAGTAGTAGTAATAATAATAATAATAATAATAACAATATTATTGATTATTTTATTAAGTTAGTTATTATTATAGTAGTATTATTGAATTATTATTATCGTCGTTATTCTTACCAACACCATCAGGGCAGCAGCAGCAGCAGCAGTAGTATAGTAGTAAGTAGTGGTGGTGGGGTTAGTAAGTAAGTAGTAGTAATTTCACAATTGATATTATCGCCATTGTTATTGTTATTGCTCATGAAAATAGTAGTATATAGTAGTAGTAGTAGCATGCAGCTGGGCAGTCATCATTATTGTTTTATTAGTGGTAGCCTAGAGATAGTAGTACGTAGTAGTAGTAGAAGTAGTGGTGGTTGGTGGTATCAACATAATAATATAGGTAAACAAGTGGAGAGCAGTCTTTGCATCTCCCATAAGGAAACCCTAACACAGAGTAAGGTCTTTTATTCAAGACTGGGCAACAGCCGCCTTTTAAACTTGAATAAAGTCAGAACACAAGATACAAAGACGAACAATCGAATAGGGGAATTGGTGGGGAAAACAAGCGCTATGCGCAACAACTAATTGTCTTCATATGAT
>JADBJO010010280.1:12500-15000 GCA_016801955.1 Conus betulinus
ACATTACTTCACTTGATGCAACTGTACATTTTTTTTTTTTTGTTTCAGCCGGTTTCTCCGAGCAGGTTTGTCAAAAACAGGAGCGTGATTTTTTTTTTTTTTGTTTTTTTTTTTTTTTTTTTTTTTTGTACGTTACTAATAGCGAAATGTTACTTTTTTTTATCTTAAAGCTAAAAGATTTATCATTGACGGAAAACCCTGTTCGGAAAAGATCTAAATTTGGTTCGTGGACAAAGTGATGGGTTTACGGTAGTGTTGGAAATAAATCACTGACTATTAAGACTGTGGGCAGCCGTCGTGTCGTAAAAAAAAAAACAAACACAACACACACACACACACCACACACACACACACACACACACACTCTGTGCATAAAGCTTGAGATGGTATAACTCTGGCATAGATGAAGAAAGTTGCATTTTATTGTATTTACAGACAGAGCGCATTAGAAATGAATGAATGAATGAATGAATGAATGAATGAATGAGAGAGAGACAGAAAAGAAAAGAAAAGGCAGGCAAGCAAGAAAGGAAAGAAAGAAAGGAAGGAAGGAAGAAAAAGAAAAAAAAAGAAGAAAAAGAAAAAGAAAGAAAGAAAGAAAGAAAGAAGAAAAGAAGAGAAGGAAAAAGAAAGAAAGAAAGAAACCATACTATCTTAAGGACCTTTTTCTTCAAACAACAAAGTGGTTTCAAAGTTGTCGCGGATTCCTGGCAGGGTAGGTCATGGGATTCCATTCCCATTACAACCATTAATTTGTGCGATTTTCTGCCCCGACCAGCTCCTATTCAGAGCTGAGTCCGGTATGGATTCAGTTGGGATCAGTCGAGGTGCATCCACTCAACGGATGCGTCTAAGAGGAAAGTGTTTCTCAATTTCCTGACCAACACCACACAGGTGTCTGTATCTCTCGGGCCTGGTCTATGTAGTAGTATATACCATGAAAGCATACGCAGAGGAGACCACGCTGTGCAGTCTTGGAGCTTAACAGAACGCCACATGGTCATCTTCATCATCTTCATCCTCATCCTCATCCTCATCCTCATCGTTCGGCATATAAGAGTCTGGAATGTTGCGACACCTCCAGCCCTGTGTTCATGATGACCTCAGTGTCCATCTCCTCTCCACGACTATGCTTGGTGGTCAGTTCATCATGTCAAGTTCGCTGGATTGGAGAAGGTTCTCTCTCTCTCTCTCTCTCTCTCTCTCTCTCTCTCTCTCTCTCTCTCTCTCTCTCTCTCTCTCTCTCGGGGGGGTGTACGGGGAGCGGGGGGGGGGGGGGGGGGGGGGGGGGGGTTATGAGTGTGTGTGTGTGTGTGTGTGTGTCTGTATGTGTGTGTGTGTCTGTGTGTGTGTGCGTGTGTGTGTGTGTGTGTGTGTGTGTGTGTGTGTGTGTGTTGTGTGTGTGTCTGTGTGTGTGTGTGTGTGTTTCTCTGTGTGTGTGTGTGTGTGTGTGTGTGTGTGGGTGTGTGAAATGGGGGGGGGGGGGGGGGGGGGGGGGGGGGGGGGGGGGGGGGGCTATTTCCGCCTTGCCACTACAAAAGGTGTGGGAGATCAAAAACTGTCAGATAAAAGGTGAGGGTAAATCTAAACTCGCTCGTCAATCATAGAATAACGTGGCAACAGACAATTCGCAACGTTACAGGGGATGTCTTTTTCTTTTACACATTCAGTTTTCTTCGTCCTCTACCATAGTACACTACACTACACTACACTACACTACACTACTACTACTACACTACACTACACACACGCACAAACACACACACGCACGTGCAGGCACCCACGCACGCACGCACACACACACACACACACACACACACACACACACACACACACACACACACACACACACACACACACACACACACACACACTCACGCACGCACTCACTCACGCACTCACTCACGCACACCCACCCACCCATCCACACACACACACACACACACACACACACACACACACGCGCGCGCGCGCGCGCACGCACAACACACTATGCACGCACGAGGCGCTCATGCAATAGACACGCTCACAAGCAAACACACCATCTCACACACAGCATATCGCTAACACCACCACCACCACCACCCCCCACCACCCAACCACCACACCACCAGTCACCACCCCCGTCCTCTGTCCTTTCCTCCCAGTAAACACCTGTTACGTCTCCCCCAACCCGCAAAAATGTGGGGTGGTTTTTTTGGTTTTTTTTTTTTTTTCCTGACAGATTTGATGGACAACACACCGCAAGATCCTTCATCACATTGAGTCAAAAAAACTATTCTTACTTCCTGATATGGAATGTTGTTATAAGGTGGGTTTTTAGGATAATATCATGCTGGTCTGATTTAATGAACATCGATATTTTTTTCCCGCATACTTCATCTGTAGGCCTATGTCTTTTATATAAGGAAGTGTTCATGAATAAGAAAGCATGCGTCGAAAGCAGCATAATGCTGGAATACAGAAGAAATCACACACCTTCAAATGATTTTAACAAGAA
>JADBJO010010280.1:22500-25000 GCA_016801955.1 Conus betulinus
CTGTCCCTCTCTCCTCTGTGTCTCTCTGTGTATATGTGTGGGGGCGTGCGTTGCGTGCGTATGTGTGCGCGTGTTGTACGTGCGAGGTGCAAGCCTACCGTGCCGTGCGTGCGTGCGTGCGTGCGTGCGTGCGTGAGTGCGTGCTGTGTGTGTATGTGTGTGTGTGTGTGTGTGTGAAAGAACAAAGGGGATGTATATTTCTGAGTCGTATATTAAAAAAAAACGACAGGAAGTTAGGGGGAAGAAATGAATTCTCACGCATCAGTGGAGCGGGTCACCCTACTTGTTCCTAATAAATCGAAACCGCCGTCACAAAAGAAATCTGTAAACACCACACACACACACAACACACACACACACACACAACACACACACACACACAGAGAGAGAGAGGGAGAGAGAGACAGACAGACAGGACAGACAGACCGACAGACAGGACAGACCAGACAGACCAACAAACAGAGAGACAGACAGGGACAGAGAAAGACAGACAAACACAGACAGACAGACAGACCAACAAACAGAGGGACAGGGGCAGAAGGGAAACAGAAGACAGAAACAGACAGACAAACAAACAGACAGACAAACAAACAAATACAGAAACAAAAGACGTAGAGAGAGAGAGAGGTAAGGAGAGACAGACAGAAAACAAACAGAGAATCTGAGAGGCAGACAGACAGACAGACAGGTAGACAGACTGCGAGAAAGTATACTCTCATGTGATCTTCAAATGTGAAAAAAAAGGATGAACATTTCCTCTTTCTTCCCGTCGTCTTAAAAAAAAATTAAAAAAAAAAAAAAAGGCATCCATACCGCCCTGTATAGCGTGGAGTAGGGGGGCCCTCTCTTCCTGTATGGATCTCAGGAGGGGGGGGGGGGGGGGGGGGGGGGGGGGGAGGGGGGGGGGGGGTCGAAAAGAACCATTGATCAAGTGAACGAAGGTCACCTTGTCTCGCCCTGTTGCTGGTAGGCCCGTTCGTCTTTTGTTATGACTGGGGGTGTAGACCCACATAATAGTACGTATGTAAATGTGCAACAATAAAGGCCATCATCAGTCATAGCGTGGCCAGATTCTATGAGGGTTGTGTTGAGGAGCGATGTTGATGGGGCAAGAAGGTCGTTTGTTTCTTTTTTGGAATGATGTTGTCGGAAATATATAGTGGGAAGGTGTTGACATGTTCTCTCTCCTCTCTCTCTCTCTCTCTCTCTCTCTCTCTCTCTCTCTCTCTCTCTCTCTCTCTCTGTGTCAATTCACCATGGGGATACCAGGTTAAGTGTTGAGTGAGAGAGTAAGTGAGTGAGAGAGAGAGAAGAGAGAGAGAGAGAGAGGAGAGATGGATGAGGCGGATAGACAAATAGACAGACAGACAGACTAAATGCAGACGGATTGACAGACAAACAGAGAAAAAAAAAAAAAAAAAAAACACACACACATAGAAAGACAAACAGATGGACAGAAAGAGCCAGACAGAACATGTGTGTGTGTTGTGTGTGTGTGTGTGTGTGTGTGTGTGTGTGTGCGTCGTATGTGTGGAGTGCGGTGTGTGTGATGAGAGAGAGAGAGAGAGAGAGAGATGACAGACAAACACACACACTCCACACACACACTCCCCCCCCCCCCCCACACACACACAACACACACAACATACCCCCCCCCCCCCCACCGCCTCCCACACTTCGCATCCCTTCTCACGACTTTCCCTCCGCATACACCCACTGCATCACCCAAAGGGAAAGGGACGACGGAGGGCGAGGGGGAGGGGGGTGGGGGGGGGGCCAGGGCCTTGAGGGGAGGAACGGTGGAAGAGGAAGAGGAGGAGGAGGAGGAAGGAAGAGGAGGAGCGAAAGTGTGGACGAGAGGCGAGAGAGAAAAGAGAAAGGGACGACGGGGGAAGTGGGTGGGGGGTGGGGGTGGGGGGGCATAAAAACGTCAGCACCGGAGCCTGCCCCTTCAACCTATTATGGTTCGGGACAAACATATCTGCGTTGTGGACTCCACCCAGCTTCGAGTTCAAGAAACACGACCTTTCCTGAAAAGACGTAGGAATTTGCGTGGCGTGCTTGCGTATGTGTTGTTGGTGTTGTTGCAATATGTAGATAGGGGCAAAAGAAGGGGAGGGGGGGGGGGGGGGGGGGGGGCTTGTGACGGGAGTCAGAGATTGGGGGGGGGGGGGGAGGGGGTTCAGAGGGAAGGTAGGGGTGACATCATCGGATGCTTATAAGCAGGCAGTCCAGGACCAGAAGAATCATCCACCAAAACTTCGTTGTGCGACTTCAACATGAGTTCTGCCTTCACCCTGTCTTCTTCGCCTGTTCTGGCATCTCCAGCCGTTCGCCGTTGGCACAAAGTCTTTTGAGGTCAGTATTGGGTGGAGGGGGGGGGGGGGGGGGGGGGAGGGAAAGGGGTGTGGGGTAGCGGTGAGTTAGGAGTTGATTTTCGTAGAGCACTTCAAGCTTCTATTTCATTTTTTTTTTTTTTTTTAAAGAGACAGGTAATTTT
>JADBJO010010280.1:30000-47500 GCA_016801955.1 Conus betulinus
GTTCACTTCCAACCTCTCGTTTCGCCTTCTCGCTCGCTCTCCGCGCGACTGTGTGTCGTGTCGCCCGAGTGGACGGTTCGCAACGGGCGAGAAGATGAGAGAGAGAGGACTATGACTAGCAGGGATTTTATGGCGGTTGATAATGACTTTTTGTTTGTTTGTTTGTTTGTTTGTTTGTTTTCTTGAACTATCCGTTTGTCGAGTTATGTGTGATGTAATTTACATGCACTTGTGTCACTTTCACTTGATCTGTTACCTCTCCTCTCTCTCTCTCTCTCTCTCTCTCTCTCTCTCTCTCTCTCTCTCTCTCTCTCTCCCTCGTTTCTCACCTGTGATGACTTCATACACGTTCCCCCTGTTTCCCCTGCTAAAGCAGTTCTCACACTCCTTCGTATATGCAAGGCAGATTCCTGATCACGGTTATTTACGCCCTGAATGTTTGCGTCTATTTTTTTCAAAAAATCATTTGATCATGTGAGAGAAAAAAAAAAAAAAGGCTACGTTTCTAAAACAGACATCTCTTTAAAGCATCCCAATATGACGTTTTTTTTACTGCATCTTTTTGGGTCGGGGTCGCGGATGGGAGTCTTGTATGCGTGTACCACATGATCCATGTTCATTTGTTCTTTGTCTCCCCCCCCCCCCCCCCCCCCCCCCCCCCCCCCCCCCCCCCCCCCCCCCCCCCCCCCCCAACGAAAGTAAGTTTCAATGCAACCACGTGCTCCTGATCCCCACCCTCTTCCCTACACACACACACACACACACACACACACACACACACACACACACACACACACACACACACGCACGCACGCACGCACGCACACACACACACACACACACACACACACACACACACACACACACACACACACACACACACACACACACCACACACACACACACACACACACACACACACACACACACACACACACACACACACACACACTGCCTCCGTTGTCCATATCATTTTGCTCAATCAAGGTGAATCTGTGGCCTGTAGTTTCATTAGCGGTTTAACTAATAATTATCATCTCAAAACTAAGGACCACAACCCAGTCAAACGCAGAGGATGTTTTGTGCAAAGCCCAGATATCGACAAGGTCGATTGGAGTGTTCTACGTCACGCGGAAATGACGTTTCCCATCAGAGTCATCGGTCGTTTGCGACAAACGTTGCCTGGTTAACCCCAATCATTGCGTCACTAAAGCAGCCCGTCAAGTTGTTTCCCTTTGCAGCACTTTCTGAATCAGAGCCTACTTTCGCTTTCGTGTGAAAGAATTACTAGTAGTATGAATCGTATCATCGTGATACTTTCGATGATTCATTGTTCTAAAGTTCGCCTCTGCCTTGCTTGCTATTTCTGTACGCCTGAAAACAGGACTGAATGTTCTTGCTGTGATAATTCAGGCTTGCGGATGGGTGATGACAGTACTGATGGTAATGATATGATGGTAATGATTATGAGGAGGAGGAGGAGGAGGAGGAGGAGGAGGATAAGTATGATGATTATGATAATGATGATGATGATGATGATGATGATGATGATGACGACGATTATGGTGACGACTTATTGTATTTCTCGTGCAGTGATCTGTATTGTCAAAAAACGACACTTTTTTATATTCCTGAGGGGAAAGGGCAGCATTTGTAATAAATGCGATTTGCATGTGGATCTTGTGTTGAGGATGTATCGAGTGGTCTTTCTGGTGGCTGTGGTACAAATGATCTGTGTTCCTTACGACGCCAGCAACTCACTCATCAGCTGCTTCGTTCGTTCATGTGTGCCTTCATTCGTTGTCTTAGTATACAACCAGCTGCATTCAAACCAACAAACCAACCAACAATTCAACCAAGCAAGCAAGACAGATTGTGTAGATGTATACACGAGTATACACAGATACACACAGACAAACACAGACACACACAGACACACACAGACGCGCGCGCACGCACGCACACACACACACACACACACACACACACACACACACACACACACACACAGAAAGTACACGTACGCGCGCGCGCGCGCGCGCGCACACACCACACACACACACACACACGCACACACACACACACACACACACACTGACTGACACACACTGAAACACACACACACGCACACACACACACACTGACTGACTGACTGACTGACTGAAACTATTTACTGTCAGATTAACAAAGTGTTGTGTACACACACACACACACACACACACACACACACACACACACACACACACACACACACTCACACGCACGCACGCACGCACGAACGCACGCACGCACACACACACACACACACACACACACACACACACACACACACACACACACACACACACACACACATACATGCCTTCGTGCGCGAGTTCACACACCTAGACACAGACACACACTCTGAGAGAGAGAGAGAGAGAGAGAGAGAGAGGAGAAGAGAGAGAGAGAGAGAGAGAGAGAGAGAGAGAGGGGGGGGGGGGGGATGAGGAGAGACAGACTGACAAACATGCGGAGACATTAACAAATCTTAATTATCCCCGAAAAAAGCAAACATCCCACAATAAACAAAGGCAGAAACTGTTGCATCAAAAGGGGACATACGCACACAACTTAAAAGGATAATTATGTGGCTACCACTGCACTTCATCTGGAAAGCTTGCAAAGAAAACGTGCAAAATAAACCCTAGTGTAGGGAACCTATCAAGGGAGACTAATGGCATTACAAGTTAAGACTCAGCCAGTACGGTAGGATTTGCCTCCCCTCGTGAGAGAAAAAGCACATAACTAGAGCGTAAAACAGTTTAGTACATGGATCGATTGACGAATAGCGGGCTCAGTGGTATGTTCCACTGTGTCTATATTCCACCGTTTCTATACTGCAACTTTTTCTAGGGAGGCTCTGTGGTTCGCCTTCTGTAAGATCCGCTCCAAAATGCGCTTATGTCCCAGCATGTCAAAAACAGGCTTTATGTTCTTGCATGCCAAGAAAAAAAAAAAAGGCTTTATGTCCCAGCATGTCAACAAAAAAGGATCTATATCCTGGCATGTCAAAAAAGGTTCTATGTCCTGACATGTAAGAAAAAAAAGGTTCTATGTCCTGGCATGTCAACAAAAAGGCTCTGTGCCCCGGCATGTCAAAGAAAAAGGCTCTAAGTCCCAGCATGTCAACACAAAAGGTCCTATGCCCTGGAATGTATAAATAGGCTCTTATGTTCTGGCATGTAAAAAAAAAAAAAGGCTGTATGTTCTGGCATGTAAAAAAAAAAAAAAAGGCTCTATGTTCTGGCATGTAAAAAAAAAAGGCTCTATGCTGTATGTTCTGGCATGTAAAAAAAAGGCTCTATGTTCTGGCATGTAAAAAAAAAAGGCTCTATGTTTGGCATGTAAAAAAAAAAGGCTGTATGTTCTGGCATGTGAAAAAAAAAGGCTGTATGTTCTGGCATGTAAAAAAAAAGGCTCTATGTTCTGGCATGTAAAAAAAAAGGCTGTATGTTTCTGGCATTTAAAAAAAAGGCTCTATGTTCTGGCATGTAAAAAAAAAAAAGCTCTATGTTCTGGCATGTAAAAAAAAAAGGCTCTATGTTCTGGCATGTAAAAAAAAAGGCTCTATGTTCTGGCATGTAAAAAAAAAGGCTCTATGTTCTGGCATGTAAAAAAAAAAGGCTCTATGTTCTGGCATGTAAAAAAAAAAAGGCTCTACGTCCCGTCATGTCAAAAAAGGTTCTTTGTCCCGGCATGCCAAAATAAGGCTCTCTGTTCCGGCTGAAAAAAAAAAAAAAATAGGCTCTATGTCCCGGCATGTTAAATACAAAGACTGTCCCGGCATATAAAAAAAAAAAAAAAAGCTCTGTGCTTCGGCATGTCGAAAAAGGCTCTATGTCCCGTTATGTCAAAAAGGACTCTATGTCCCGACTTGTTAAAAAAAAAGGCTCTATGTCCCTACTTGTCAAAAAAGGCTCTATGTCCCGGCATGTAAAAAAGGCTCTATGCCCCGACATCAAAAAAACCCGCACAGCTTAGGTTCCATGTACCATCATCTCTAGAACTATAAAGTGGATGTTTTATGTAGGCACCTAGGTTTTACAATGGATGTTTTGTGTAGGCATCTATACAATGGATGCTTTGTGTAGGCACCTATACAATGGATTCTTTGTGTAGAACCTATGCAGTGGATGCTTTGTGTAGTCACCCATACAACACATGCTTTGTGTAGGTACCATACAACGGATGTTTTGTGCAGGCACCTATACAATGCACGCTTTGTGTAGGCACCTATCAAATGGATGCTTTGTGTAGGCACCTATCAAATGGATGCTCTGTGTAGGCACCTATACAACGGATGCTTTGTGTCGGCACATGCACAATGGATGCTTTGTGTAGGCACATAGACAATGGATGCTTTGAGCAGGCACCTATACAATGCACGCTTTGTGTAGGCACCTATACAATGGATGTTTTGTGTATGCCTTTGAGATCTACATCATGGACATCCTTTCTTCCATCATCTAAAATCTACACGATAGTAGCTTTTTTTTTTTTTTATTGTAAGATCATGCCCAGGGTTTACACAACATAAACTGCATGTTCCAACATGATCTGTTTGCAGTATGAATTGCCCTCCCGCCTCGAGCGGTTGTCGATTGCATGGGAAGGGGAGGCAGGGAAGGGAAACAGCACAAGAGGAATAAACAGCCTGGAGTGGCCGGAAACCCTATACCGCACGTAACATAACGAATCACGCAGCCTCTTCGTTCGGATGGGACTACGACACTTCGAACCTGCCTTGGCTGGACCGGATGGGACAGACACACAGCGGAACGCAGATGCAGAAGAACATGGACGCGCCTCTCCCACAGCTGCGGTGAGGCGGTGATCTGAAGGCAGTGACACACACACACACACACACAAGTAAGTAAGTAAGTAAATAGAGGCAAAGGTCACATGTGATAAAACGTCAAACCATGTCCCCGAGCCAGCTGTACGAAGGACAAAACCCGTGTAGAAAACTCACGAATTGAAAAGCACCTGGTCAATGGCTATCAACTCATATTCACTCGGCAGCCGTTTCACACACATGATAACCAACTTGTATAGATTGCGAGTGTTGACAATATGCCATTTGAATCTAGATCAGTAATTGCATCCTTTTTTTGCTGTCCTTGTGTTTTCAAATGAAACCAAAAAAGATGCAAGAAACGTAGCAAAATGTAGAGGCAATAGAGAAATAAAGGATAACATTACGTTTCAAATACTGCACGCTAATATAACTCTATCTCTCTTTGCTTTTCTCTCTGCGTCTTTCTATCTCTCTCTCTCGCACACACACACACACACACACACACACACACATATATATATATATATATATATATATATATATATATATATATATATATAATGCTAATCAATTAAGTAGTGGGAGGAAACAAGTGCAGGTTAACAATTCTACCATCATTATAGTAATAAACTTGGCAAAAATTTGAAAAAAAAAAAAAACCCCCGAAGATGAAGAAAATGGGAAAATATGTATTATAAATATGAAAAGCTTTCACTAGCTGCATGAGCGAACTATCGTAATCCCTCTCGGAGAGACAGATCTATTTGTATTGCCTGCTCAAAGATCTATTTGTATTGCCTGCTCAAAGGCCTTCCGTCCGCTGGATCGGACTCATCAGGGAAACACAGCTGTGTCTGTGTTCTTGGGGTCAAATACACACACCACAGTCCATAATTCTGTGGTGTTCTCACCATCAAGGGTTCAAAAAAAGAATCCAACAAACACACCCCCAAAGCAGCCAGCGAAAGGTATTAAATAAAAGAAAACGAAAGTGTAGAAAGGAAAAAAGTTACTGAAAAACTAAAAACATCATGCAAACAGTATAAAATGTAGGGGAGCATCCATTTAAGGATGCAAGGGAGACAAAAAAAAAAAAAAAATGGAAGTCTGAGTGGTCAGCTATGCTGTTCTATAACACAAGCAATGTCAGGGGATAAGAATTGTGCAGAACCACCTTTACTTGGTTCTCGTAAGAGATGCAATCTCCCAGTCATCGACCAAAACATATAATGATAATAAATTAAGTAGTATATATACTTTGTACATATATATATACATATGATTATCAAAGTTTGCTGTTAAGTATAAGTTCGAAGAAACTGCAGAGTACATGGAAAACGACTATGTCAATCGCAACAATGTCTACTCCATCAACATGCAAGGTGAAGCGATGTTCTTTGTATAAACGTGCAGATGTCTGTGCGCCTACATGTTTGATGAGTCAGAGAAAAAAGAGCGCGTGTTTTGACCTGTTTACCTAGTGAAATATTCGGATTGTACAATATATGGTAGTAATGAGATATAGTACATAATATAATAAAACTAGAGTTAATACGAAGTTATTTGAGGAAAAGGTTAATGTAGTCACGCATTGAATGTGTAAAAATCTTAAATTTATTTGGATTAAACAATAAACAACTAAAAACAAAGAGAATATTCATGTGAAAATATCAAATACACACAACATGTTCTCGGTTGGTTGCTTACCATGCAAATGATGTTCAACTTTTTTTTCAGTCATGTTGGAAGTCCTAACGTGAAGCCTTTACTTTTTTTTTTTATTTTAAGCAGAATGCTATTCCAGGAAATGATGGTTTGCAATTTCATACTAAGTTTGTCAAGTTTTCAAAAGATCCACCAAAGGTTCAATCTAGGAAGAACTAAAAAAATTATGAAGCAACGAAATAAACTACATTTTCTTGTGAAAAGTAGAAAATATAAAAAGATTACATCTTAGACACAAGTGCTGAGAGCCAGTTCCTGGAATGAATCCGCAAAGGACTGAACTATGATGAACTAATAAATTCCAAGGGTAAATAACTGAGCACCATTCCAGCAATTTTCAGAGCAGCTTGGTGTTGCAATGACTGCAAGAAATATAGAATCATAAACAAAGCTTGCTCTTATGTCTTAGATTGAAAGATTAGTGGGAGATAAGCCTTCATATCTGGAGTGGTAAATAATTCTGCCTAACTAACAGTATGTGCTTTGAGTGGGTGAATGGGGAATAAGAATAAATGCTTCTCAAATGAGCCTTCAGCAAGCTCATATTCACACACACACACACACACACACACACACACACACACACACACACACACACACATATATATATATATATATATATATATATATATATATATATATATATATATATATACATGTGTACGTCCGTGCGTGCGTGCGTGCGCGTTCGGGCGCGCGCGCGCGTGTTGTGTGTGGTGTGTGTGTGTGTGTGTGTGTGTGTGTGTGTGTGTGTGTGTGTGTGTCTGTGTCTGTGTCTGTGTGTGTGTGGTTTAAGTCCAATCAAAATTATCTTTGTTGAGAGTTAAAGAATAAGCTTTCCAGCTTTTTGTTTTACAACCTGCTCTTATCAAAAATAAAAGAAAAAAAAAAAAAAGAGAAAAAAGAAAGAAAAAGAAAGAAATACACCTTTTAACTACTAGCACGAACAACATTTCTAAATTTCTACCATGCAAATACAGAACTCATATCAAAAATGAAACAATTATAAAATTATTGTTAGAACATCAATTCAAACAGAGAGAGAGAGAGAGAGAGAGAGAGAGAGGGGGGGGGGGGGGGGGGGGGAGATGAGGAATCGTATTGATGGAAATGACTTTAACTGCTGCGCAGGGTTTCCATCAGATTTGTGTGTGTGTGTGTGTGTGTGTGTGTGTGTGTGTGTGTGTGTGTGTGTCTTTTTAAATGTCTGTTTCGAAGGACATGCTTTTATTGAGGTGAGGAAGGCCAATTATTCCATGCGGTCTCTCCAGAATATAGACAACTTGATTTATAAAGACAACTGCGAGGTTTGGGAAGAAACAAATTATACGTATGTCTATTTCGATTGATGACAACGCTTTCAATGATTTTTACTCGGAGCCGATCCATTCACTACATTATACCTGAACAAGCCTTTGTTGAAGTAGAGCCTATCTTTAAATGAAAGAATGGGGGTTTTTTTTTTTGTTTGGTTTTTTTTTTTTTTTTAGTTTTGCAATCACTCTTTATCAAGTTATTGGATTTCAGCTGAATTGATTGAATGGCCCTTTTAGGCAGACGACTTACTTGTTTCAAATTAGTTTCACTGGCATCGTCCCACGAAGTGGAAGCATAATTGAAAAGAGAAAACACATGCTCATGAAAAAATCGTTTTATGTTTCTGGAATGAAGATTTAGACTTTTTTTTTTTTGTTGTGGGGGGAGGGGGGGGGGAGGGGGGTAATATATTATCTTAGAAATACGTTGTCCAAGATCCGCAATGTGATATGACCGAGACAAATCATTGTGAAGGATAACACCAAAGACTTACACGATGTAACCTCTTCAATCTTTTTGTCCTTGGGCATGTAATGGTGAATTCATTTTCTGCCTTTTTGACGTGTTGTGACATACATATATTTAGTTTTACCAACACTGAGGGAAATGTGATTCATTTCTGTTCATGTAATTAGCTCGTAGATATTTTTCTGCAAGTTATTTACCAGTTCAGTAGAATTACCATTACAATAGGATTGTAATGAGGTATCATCAACAAACATTTATATATATACACATACATACATTTATATATAATATATATATGTGTGTGTGTGTGTGTGTGTGTGTGTGTGTGTGTGTGTGTGTGTGTGGTCATACATACTGTCAAGGGAGCGAAATCTCTCACAAGGGACCTTAAGCGCTTTAGACGACAAGAATGTCGAGCGTGCATGATCGATGGAAAAATGGGTAATTGGCCGATTAGCATTTGCGCCCTCACCCAGCACAGATGTTTGGACTGTGTGAAAGAGGTCGAAGTTGTTGCGTAATTATTTGTCTGGTGGAATAGGCATCGAAGGCAGTAAGGACCCCTCCCGAGAGAAAAAGAGAGAGAGAGAGAGAGAGAGAGAGAGAGAGAGAGAGCGCATGCTTTCGTGGCCGTTGTTGTGAGACAGTGTGTGTGGGATCGTGTGTGTGTGGGATCGCGCGCGCGCGCACGCGCGTGTGTGTGTGTGTGTGTGTGTGTGTGTGTGTGTGTGTGTGTGTGTGTGCGCGCCCGGACGCGCCAGCGTGCATGTCTGTGTATATATTGTGTGTGTGTGCGTGTGTGTGTGGTGTGTGTGTGTGTGTGTGTGTGTGTGTGTGTGTGTGTGTGTGAATATGCACTCTTCTTTAAAGGTGCATGGTACTTATTGCAATATTTATCTTCTTACTGGTTTGATTTATGATTTCTTTTTTTCTGTGTTTGAAAACACTTAGGGCTTATGTAAGATTAAGCGCCAAAAATAACAAGTATTAGAGAGAGAGAGAGAGAGAGAGAGAGAGAGAGAGAGAGAGAGAGAGAGAGAGAGAGAGAGAGAGAGAGAGCACTACACATGCACACAACCCACAGAGCCGGTTAATCAAATTTCATCAAAAGTACTTTGAAAGACGCTCTAATTTACAGGGGAAAAAAGTTTTCCTATGCCAAATTATCACCAAAACTTTTCACTCAAGCAAAGTTAGAAAACTTCTACGACGGTTTTTGTTTGTTGTTTGTTTGTTTTTTTTTGTTTTACATTAGGTTTTATCTTTCGGAAATTAGCAGCAGTAATATATCGAGTGTTATTCCAGGAACTAATTATTTGATTAGAACATACTATCGTTTTGGAGAAGAACATTATGCAGGGATCTGTGTGAAAATTACGTAAGTTAAAAAAAAAAAGAAAAAAAAAGAAAGAAGAAAGAAAAACCGAGAACATTCCTCGGATTTCTGACCAGTTGGTAGATCGATTTTATACGGTAATACAGTTCTTTATTTTACACGCACACGCGCGCGCGCGTTTATCTGCTCCAAACAAAATTAACTTACAAAAGGGGGGATGGGAGGGGGAAGGAGCAACCACAACGACAACAACAACAAACCTTGTACTCGCCAGTGAGGATGAAAACACTAACCAAATAAAACCTCAGTCTGTTAGCGGCTATGGACCAAGGGAGGTAATTGCGTATAAGAATTGAATGCCGAAGCGTGTTCATTCCCTTTGATTATTTATTGCATTGAGGGGCCAGTGCATAGTTTTTAAAAAAAAAAAATCATCTGATCAATAACTGGAACAGGCAATACTCAAGGCAATTCCCTATTTAAAATATCACTATGTCAACATGAAAATGGACATGAGTTAGACTGAGCAAAACACTTCACTATGACCATTCACGGGAAATCATTTTGATACTTTTTGATGTACTAATTTTGTAAGTTTGTATGAGAGAGAGAGAGAGAGAGAGAGGGAGATTTTTTTTCAAGTGATTTTTTTTTTTCGATGAAAAAAATATGCGATGCCCACAATAACACAGAAACAAGAGAAAACGAAGTCGGTAGAGGAAGTGGTGGTTGGGGGGAGGGGTGGGGGAGGGGGAGGGGGGAGGGGGGGAAGGTGCACCTTGATGGGAAAAAATGAAGATGCTTAAAAAATATAGCTGAACATGGTTGGCAAAGATCCGTTTTCCTCTCGAGCACGTTTCTGTTGATCGGATAACTATTAATCGTATAGTAGAGGTCGGGGGTTATAACACAAGGGAGGTAAATCGAATTCAACACCATGGTCCAAGATAAATTCACTTGCGTGAATTCTCTCTCTCTCTCTCTCTCTCTCTCTCTGATGTATAATTGATGGTGAAAAATACTATTTAGATCAGGCTATCTCAAACAGGCCATTAGGGGGAAACTGCCGGCCATATCACAAGTATGTAACGCCACTGAAAAGATCAAAAGTTAGTGTCCATGAAACCGTAAACGTAGGAGAGAAAACGCGAGCTGGTCTGACTCTGGCAGCGTGAGAATCGTTCGAAAGAAGCTCAGGCGCAGGTCGAGCGCTGGCAGCTGGTGGTAACACAGAGGGGTTTGGTCGGTGGCAGGTGCTTGTGATGACAGTGTTCACACAGGTACTCCCAGCCTCAGTGAACACGTGAACCAAACACCGGCAGAAGAAATGAGTCCTTTTGATGAACATGACAACAGTTAAATGGTTAAAAATTAAATCAGTCTCCGTTCTTACAACTAATCTTAAAGAAATGTCAGCGAACCGCCCAGAGAAACGTGGACAAACGAGTCACAAGACAACACACAACGCGTTTCGACCTCTTAGGTCTTCCTCAGGTGAAACAAAGACGGACAAAATAACGAAAATGCACTTAGCTTTGATCGCTTCAGATTGCTTCTGAGTTCAACGCCTTCCTTGCGCTGAACTCAGAAGCAATCTGAAGCGATCAAAGCTAAGTGCATTTTCGTTATTTTGTCCGTCTTTGTTTCACCTGAGAAGACCTAAGAGGTCGAAACGCGTTGTGTGTTGTCTTGTGACTCGTTTGTCCACGTTTCTCTGGGCGGTTCGCTGACATGAAAGTGAGAAAGGTCAAGAGCGCGTGAGAGGTCATGACCAATGTAAACAGTCAAGGTCTGGATGGAAGCCCCATGTTGTTTTCACGCTGGAACGTTAGTGGTTTGCTTTCAAAGATGGTTGATGGAGATTTAGTGTCCTAGACAGTTTCTTTCGATTCGTATGTTGTGTTGGAACATTTATGGAGGACGTTCTGTCTAGGGTGTAGAGAAACTGTAAAATGTTCTGTAAACCTGCTACTTGTTTTGTAAAACAAGGAAGGCGCTCTGGTGGGTTTATATGTCTGGTCACAAAGAAACTGTTGTCAGGTATTCAAGAGGTGTGTTTATTGATAACAAAAAACGTGATTATGCTCCTTATTCATAAGGATCTCTTTGACTTATCAAAGAATATGTGTATGTTGGTACTTATGTACCACCAGTGACATTACCATATTATTTATTTTTTTTTTTTTTTTTTTTTTTTTTTTTTTTTTTGCGATACTGAAAACGGCATCACTGATCTCGAAGATTATGTTGTTGATGTTTGACAAGCTCCACCTGAAGCGTGTTTACTTTCATCTGGAGATCTGCACAGCAGCAGGACGTCTGATCCTGCACAAGACTTGATTGCACGTGAAACTGTCAATACTTTTCAATTCAATTAAACTACAGACCAGAGACGAGTAACACTATGTTCTGAAGATAAATGCTGAAACAGATATGGTAAGTTGTAGTGAAATATGTGAAAACAGATATGGTAAGTGTAGTTAAATATGTGAAACAGATATGGTAAGTTGTAGTTAAATATGTGAACATCGTGTGTGAGAGGTCATGACCATCGCCCGTCATCACCGCGTCTATTGAACGATATTGACTAGATGACACGGGAAACGACTGAATGAAGCGCCAGCTGGCAGCTCTTCAGTCGGCACTACCCAGGTAGGCTGCCCGTGGTGTAAACGAGTGTGGATTGTAAAGCGCTTAGAGCTTGGTCTCTAGCCGAGAATAGGCGCTATATAAGTATTCATTATTATTATTATATCAAACGGTGTATGTGATGGTGACCGTCTAGGTCATTTCACATGCGTGTAGGAAACTGGGAGCAGCGTGAATGTCTATTTCATAGCATCCTCTGATTTGCTTGCTATCATCCATCTGTTTTTTTTAAGCTTTATGTACATGGACGAATCGATTGTGACGATTGGAATTTAGCGTTTGTTATTTCCAAAACAGTACGTGGAAAAGCAAAAAAACATGCTGAAGAAGATTGGAAGAATTTAGCGAAGAAGAAGAAGAAGAAGGAAAGAGAGAGAAAAGAAGAAGAAAGAAGAAAGAAAAAGAAAGAAGAAGAAAGAGAAGAAGAAAGGAAAGAAACATGAAAGAAGAAAAGAAGAAAAGAAGAGAAGAAAAGAAAAGAGAAGAAGAAGAAGAAAGAAGAGAAAGAAAAAGAAAAGAAGAGAGAGAAGAAGAAAGAAAGAGAAGAAAGAAAGAAAGAAGAAGAAGAGAAGAAAAGAAGAACGAAAGAAGAAGAGAAGAAAGAAGAAGAAGAGAGAAAGAAAGAAGAGGAAAAGAAGAAGAAAAGAAGAAAGAGAAGAAGAAGAAAGAAGAAGAAGAAGAAGAAGAAAAAGAAGAAGAAGAAGACAGACAAACAGACATGATACAGCAACATATTGATGACAGATTCTGTCATCTTTTGACGATAGAGTACCACAAACATTAATTCAATAATTCAATCATTCACATCCAAAAATAGCTGTCGTTCGCCTTTCAAATGCCTTATGATTGATTAACATGCATACCTTTTGTTCATGAACATGAAAATTCCCCCCCCCCCCCCCCCTCCCCCCCCCCCCCCCCCCCCCCCCCCCCCCCCCAAAAAAAAAAAAAATGCGTGTTGTATGTGTGATGTTTATGGTATTGTGGAATTCTTTCTTGTGAGTGGTAGAGGGGGCACAAAAAAGGTGAATTCTTGTTTCCCCAGTCTTTCCTTTGAATGTGAATGGAATTGATGCGCGCGTGTGGAGTGAACACGCCGTGTGTGTGTGTGTGTGTGTGTGTGTGTGTGTGTGTGTGTGGTGTGTGTGTGTGTGTGTGTGTGTGATTGAGTGTATGCAAATTCGGTGTATAACACCAGTATTTCGTTTTTGTTGATGTATTAATGCATCTCTTTCTCTAGCTCTCCCTCCCTCTCTTTGTCGGTTTATGTGTTTTGTGTGTTTGTCTGTCTGTCTGTCTATCTGTCTGTAGGACTGTCTGTCTGTCTCTTTGTTTTTTGTTGTTTTTTTTTTTTCCTGCCATTACTTTCTCCCTTCCTCCCACTGTTGGGTTTGTCTCTCTCTCTCTCTCTCTCTGTCTCTGTCTCTCTCTCTCTCTCTCTCTCTCTCTATATATATATATAATATATATATATATATATATATGTATATATATATGATGCTACTTTAATGTAATTAAAGACCAGTATACGTTTTTATTGATATTGTACACCAAGGTGCGTGAATTTTTTTTTTTTTTTTTTTTTTTTTAGGTTTGCATGTTTCCCTTCAAATGTGGCTTTGGCCTTGTTCTTTCTTCTTCGTTTCTTTTTTTTTTTTTTTTTTTTTTTTTTTTTTCTTTTTTCAATAAAACATCGATATTGTTATGGTTATCGTAATCGTAATTGTTCTCTCTCTCTCTCTCTCTCTCTCTCTCTCTCTCTCTCTCTCTCTCTCTCTCTCTCTCTCTCTCTCTCTCTTGCTGTTGTAACTTTGCTTTTTTTTTTTTTTTTTTCTTCTATAATGGGTTAAAATGGTATGGTCAGTAACCAAATTCATGTCTCTTTACGATTCATGCCAGTACATGTAAATTGCAAATCACACATATTCAGATTCAGAATGGTGAGGATTAGTCAAAAGTCAATAAGTGCCAAAAGGTTTTGGGGGGGGGGGGGGGGGGGGGGGGGGGGGGGGGGGGTTAGGGGTAGGTCAATGGATGGAAAGGGGGTGGGTGAGCGTGTGAGTTGGAGGAGGGTAAGGAGGGAACAAAAGGGGGGGGGGGTCTGCAAAAAGAGAGGACAGGTGTCAAAGAAGAACACAGAGAGAGGAGGAGAGAGAGAGAGAGAGAGAGAGAGAGAGAGAGAGAGAGAGGAGAGAGAGAGAGAGAGAGAGAGAGAGAGAGAGAGAGAGAGTGAGGTGAAAGAGACAGACAGACAGACGGAAAGACGAAGAGAGCGAACGAACGAACGAACGAAATCTTATTTACTGAGGGAAGCAATAAGCACAAAGTCAGTGGGTTTTTTTTTTTTTTCACCAGCTCTCAGACAAGACAAAGATGTCTATCTATATTCCAGCCTGTAAACATAGGTACACGTAAACAATGTAGTGGCGATCCACACACACAGGTGATGGGAATCAACTTAAATTTGTAGCCATAATAATTATGTTCTTCCCTGTGTCTCAGTGCATAAAAAAAATATACATAGCTACATCACGAATGACTCTGATTTCCTCACTACACAATAAATGTCGGCACTTTACCTCGGTTGACCGGTTAACATTTAAATGCTTTGATATATATTTATCTCTAAGTAATGCGTAAGCTTCGCATCGAAAGAAAAAAAAATGTAGCTCAACTTCACTATTCTTACAAAATGGGCACTGCATATCCTCAGAATCATTTTTCCTGTAGCGTCTATTTATCTTTAAATCATTTATGCCTAATCTGAATCCGGTGAGTGCTGACCTAAATTTGTTAATGGTTATTACTGATAAATATTGTTCACGGTGTGAAAGTAATTTGAAAGAGCAATAGGATTTTAAATCGGTCACTATCCTTAATCTTGGATTCCCATGTCTGTTGAAAACAGTCTACCATTCTTTGTTTGAATATTCTCAAGAACATTTTATTATTTCCAATCATTCCATTTATATATACCTCCGAGAGAAACCATATCTGTCTAAGCATGCTTTAATCGATGACACCCAGTTATTAACTTTTTGACTGTCTTTCTGCTTCAGCCTTTAGTGCTGAATTATGCTGCATTAAACATGCTTGGTGTGGTAAACGTGTTATGTCCATTTTCTGCAGAGAAAACCAGTATTGAAGACTAGATATAGTGCTGTCTATATATATAAAGGGTATCTTCCGGTCTCACCATACGCCATTGTGTTCGAGTCCTCAAGCTGACACCTAAAATCTTTTTACATGCAAATAGATGTACAGATTCGATTGCTTTCAGTTGAGTGACACCCCAGAGTTCCGAAGCATACAACAGCATTGGTTTGACCTGTGCATCAAACAACTTGAGAAACATTGTCATATTCATTCCTCCCAAACTCCACGTTGTTTTAAGAATATCAGCGAATTTTGCTTTTGCCCTCCGAACTACTTCTTCTACAGCACATTCAATTGATACTTTAGTTGTAAGAGCAAAGCCTAACTATTCACAATCTCACAATCTCTTATTTTCTTTATAAAAACCATTTCTCTGAACTTGAAAGATGACCTCCCTTACTAAATGCCATAAATTCAGTTTTCTCTACATTCACCTTCATCCTAATTCATCCGATGCGTTGGCTAAGTTATTCAATTGATTTTGTAATCCGACAGGGGTAGTAGTAGATATGAGTACAAATGTCGTCAACAAATAACAAAAGAAAGATTTCTTTTAGACCAGGTTAAAAACTGGAATCCATCTCTCTCCCTTTCTTGTTGCTTCTTCAGCGACATCAGATATTAATAAAGAAAAGATCAAGGGAGGACAACAAACAACCCTGTTTCAGCCCGCCTGGACACTCGAAGACAATCTGACACAGTTTGCACCCCATCTACACATGCCTGAACGGAAGAGTACATACTACAAGGCTGCTTGATGTCACCATTGATCTTTTGTTTAGTAATCAGTGACGTCACTGATGACGTGAACGGTAGTGGAACGCATGGGTTCCAGTTTCTCCCCCCGGTCTCCGGGAGATCTTCCTCCTCCTCGTGCGATTGTTAGTGACAGTGGGCACACGCTTGCGCGACAGTTTGAGCTCCTTCCATCAGGCAGACGATTTTGTGTCCCCAGAGCTATGCTGATGCGCACAAAAAAGAGCTTGTGTTCAAATCCATTGCGCTTTTAAACAAACACAGCGTGTAAGAAGAGGCGATGGATCACCTGTGACATAAGCATGTGCGCGGGTGTGTATGTCTGTGAGCAAGCGGGAAAAGTATAGATGCTAAGTGTGTGTGTGTGTGTGTGTGTGTGTGTGTGTGTGTGTGTGTATGTGTGTGTGTGTGTGTGTGTGTGTGTGTGTGTGCATGTCCTGGAACAGTGAGGAATAGTAATGTCTGGAATATGTCTTATCTTAATGATTTTTAATGGTAAATCACCTCTCTCTCTCTCTCTCTCTCTCTCTCTCTCTCTCTCCTCTCTCTCTCTCTCTCTCTCTCTCTCTCTCTCTCTCATACGTGCACACATGTATGTATATATAATTATGAGTGGCTGAGTGCATGCTTTATTTGCACTACCAAAAAGGAGAAAGATTGAAATTCCCATTTTGGTGTTACACGCATGTTTTATTGTTTGAAAGTAATTTTAATTTCAGTGTCACGTTTGTAACTATAAATATGTATGTCTTAACTTTTAGGGCAGCGGTCACAAATGTAATTTCTCTTGTAACGAGAGAAATAAAGTTTTCTGAATCTGAATCTGAATCTCTTGGTAGATGATATCATTTTACTATCTCTAACTCCTAGCGGACTACTGAATCAGTGAGACAACTTAGCACAGGCTTCAGATAGACTAGGTTTGAGAGTAAAATTACAAAAAAAAAAGAAATAAAATAGTAATGGTATTTGGAAAGGGCGGTCATGTATCGAGAAACGAAAAATGTAACTTTCAAGGCCAGGAGATGTCTATTATCAATAGCCATAAATGTCTTGGGTTCTTGTTTCCCATTAAAGTGTCCTTTGAATGTTGCCGAGGGAAATCGCAGAGATCATGAAGACAGTAGGGGCTCTGGGTAATATGGATATGTCTATATTTTTTTTTTTTCAAATTAGTTGATGCTCAATGCGAAACCCACGCTGTTGTATGCATCAAACCTGTGAGGTTTGTGTGGGGCTGAAACAGTAGAATC
>JADBJO010010280.1:55000-57500 GCA_016801955.1 Conus betulinus
AACCCCCTTTTATACCCTGCTATTGAGGTGTTGTCAGTATTGTATTCTGTGCTTTGCACGTGAATTTCCCGTCTGCAAATCCGTCGACAGTCGAAAGTTTACGGCGCTAGATGTTAGCCCACCAGCACGTGTGTTTATCGCGCAGCATGCGCTGAACTTGTACACCAACATGGCAGAGGAACGGGTGAATCAATTCTGCTATTTGTCAACATCATTCATGTTTGGAATATGTAAATATTGCATCGTATTCCAAAATATCATTTGTTGCGTTTCTTTTTTTGAACAGATCAATTTTTGGCTGACATGGATAAATACTCGATTCCAAGTCTAGATCGTAAGAAAATAGCAAATGTTCGGAATTCTGCAAGGGAGGTGATCCTTGTTGAGAGTTGCGCGCAGCGAGAGTGACGGCACCTTTTCATGCTGTCAGTAGCGATAATTTCAAATGGCCTTTATTTGCATTTCAGTCCTTATCTCATGTTGCTCCTTTTGATTAATTCGGATGGTGTATCTTTTTTTAATGTCAGTCTCAAGGTAAGGCTCGTAAAAAAGCACTAGATCGAGTGTACTAAGATATGGTAAGTTCGTGTTAATGATATTAAAAACTAAAAAAAATTGCGTTTTCATCAGGATCAGGATCAGGACTTGTACGTTGCCGGAACCTTTCGAGATTATAATAGCAACGGAAAAAGAGAGAGTAGCCCATTCTTAGTTTTTTGCTACAGCCTTCTTCCGGTAAATGAAAATTTATTTCAAATAATATCGCGCACACACACGCGCGCGTGCGCGCGCGCGCGCACACACACACACACACATGCACGCACACGCGCGCGCGCGCGCGCACGCGCACACACACACACACACACACACACACACACACACGGACAGCCTGAAGAAGGCAGTGACATCCTTTTCACATTTTTTTACACCCATGAGTCCAAAAGGCACACAATCCTTTTTGAAAATGTATTATAAACCTGGTACACCATCCATTCACCTAGTACAAAATAACACCTACACGTGCTGGCGCGTCCGTCACTCTGTACGATGTACTGCTGCCGACCAGCCGCCGTGGCGAAGTGGTTCGCATCGCGTTCTCCCGGCTGAGAGGTCGTGGGTTCGATTTCCGTCGGAGCCATTTTATTTTTTGTATTGTCCTTTCCCCCACTGGCTTCTGTCTACAGCTGAGTTTACCATGTGCTGATCAGCAAGTCTGGGACGACATTGTCGAGTTTTATCCACGTATGGATGCGCGTCTGAGAGATTTGCTCAATACTCCTGACCAACAGGTGTCTGTTTCTAGCTTGCCAGGATATATTATGACCGTACGCGTAGAGAACAACCCTGTCACGCTTTCTCAGACCAGAATGGAAATCCGAAGCATGCATCATCTGCATAATTGTCATCCTCAACAATTAGCGAGCGCCCACACACACACACACACACGCACGCACGCCTGCACGCACGCACGCCTGCACGCACGCACGCCTGCACGCTCGCACACACACACACACACACACACACACACACACACACACACACACACACACACACGTGTGTTCTCAAATTCTGTGGCATTTCATGCCCAGCTCTCATGGTGACCTCAGTTTCGATGTCCTCCCCAGATCTATACCCTTTGGCGGAGTCCATCTTGAGATCACAAGCATCGTGGTGGCGCCATTCGGAGAAACAGCCACCCCCCCCCCCCTCCTCCCACCCCCACCCCCGACCCCCACCCTCCACCCGCCCCGCCTGGTTGCCCTCGACTATGCAATTACAGGCCTATCTTGATCAGAACAGGCACTACCCGAACACCACTGAAGTGACTCTGCAGCGGTGTCATCTTGTGGAACGGAGGGATGGGGGTGGGGGTGGGGGGGGGGGGGTGGGGGGGGGATTCGAGACCGTACAAGCGGCGTGGGTGCGTGTTACATGGCTGTGAAACCTGGCACCTGAAGACCACCCAGGAGAAGAAAACTCCACGCTTTTGACCCTATAAGTGTCTACGTAAGATCTTGGGCATCAAACGGTCAGACTTTATACCAAATGAAGAAGTCAGGGAGCGGTCCAAACAGCTCCCCGTGTCAACCATCATCTGCAGACGGCGCCTCCACTGGCTGGGTCATGTCTTGAGATTACCCTCATCAAGACCTGCAAACCAGGCCCATTAAATGGACCCCCAGCAGGCCAGAGAACAAGAGGACGACCCAGAATGAGCAGTGCAATGGAGAGAGACCTCCGACTCGTTGACAGAGGATGGAGTGACACCAGCAGACTGGCTGAGGACCGTGCACAGTGGAGCGCCTTGTCTGCCTCATGCGTCGCAAGACGTGGGAGCATTAAAGTCTAAGTAAGTGCAAACGATAACAAAGGAAGGGAAAAGCCCCCCCCCCCCCCCCCCCCCCCATATGAAAAGAAAAATAAGTGAACAACATTACAGGTAAAAGTGTAGCAAACATTACCTTAAAAGGTCAGGCAGGCACACGATGGGGTGGGAAAA
>JADBJO010010280.1:67500-74208 GCA_016801955.1 Conus betulinus
CGAGTGTTGTATGGCGACATGGGGCTGTCAGAACTTGGCTCTCGATTCACTAATTATTAATTACTTTAGGCTTTGTCAGCGTGTGTGGATTGCGTTGTGCGCTGTCTGTGCTCGTCTGTGTGTGTCGTGTGTGAGGCGGAATGAAGGGCATGTTCGTCACAGGGATGGAATAACTCTCCTCACCAGTCCCCTCTCCTCTCCATCACCCTTTCCGTAGTGCTCCCCTCCCCCCCCACCACCCCACCGCCCCCCCCCCTCATCTCTTTAGTGGGCGGACATGGGGCTCACCTTTGTCAGTACCATGCTCTTGTTCTCGATTCACTAATTAAATTATTAACTACGTCCTTTGCTTGCCTCTCAGCCGTGTATGGATTCCTGCATGTTGTCGCTCCTTACTCAGCCTCGTGAGGACTCGGCCTAAAAGAGGCGCGTTCAGTGCTCCCTATTCTCCCCGTAATCAGAATCTCTCCTCTCTCTCTCTCGCTCTCATCTCTCTCCTCTCTCTCCTCTCCTCGCTCCTCTCTCTCTCTCTCTCCTCCTGTGTGGTGTGTGTGTGTGTGTGTGTCGCCCTCTCTCCTCTCTCTCTCCTCTCTCTCTTCCGTCTGTGTCTCTGTGTCCGTCCTCCGTGTCTTTTACTGGTTCTCTCTCCCTCTCATTCAGACCCACGTATGTAGTGGATCCTCCCCAGCCCCCCACCCCACCCATCCCCCCCCACCCTCTTCTTCTCCCTTCATTCATCATCATTTTTTTTTTTTCATTACCATTCTGTTTTCATTTGATGTTCCACTATAACTGCAATGAGCGCTTTGTTTGTTGCTTGCTTCTTACATTATCTTATTTTTCACTGCATGGTTGTAGTCCTTACTCAGGGTGAGGTGTGGGTGTAAAAGAGGCGCGTCAGTGCTTATCTATTATCCTCGTAAATAAAGAATTTTGTTTTGTCCTCTCCTCTCTCTCTCTCTCCTCTCTCTCCTCTCTCTCTCTCTCCTCTCTCTCTCTCTCTCTCTCTCTCTCTACGGATGGCTCGTTGTATGATTTCATGACGCGGTGCATATGTGTGTGTGAGTGTGTGTGTGTGTGTGTTGTGTGTGTGTGTGTGTGTGTGTGTGTGTGTGTGTTTGTGTGTGTGTGTGAGTGTGAATGTGTGTGCGTGTGTGTATGTGTATGTGCGTGCGGTCGTGCGTGCGTGCGTGTTGTGTGTGTGTGTGTGTGTGTCTGTGTCTGTGTGTATGTATCTGTCTGTCTGTCTGTCTGTGTCTGTGTAAGTGCGTGCGAGCGCGCGTGCATATGTGTATGTGTGTGGGTGTGTGGTGTGTGTGTGTGGTGTGTGTGTGTGTGTGTGTGTGTATTTGCATGGTGTGTGTGCGCGCGCGTGCGGGTGTGTGTGTGTGTGTGTGTGTGTGTGTGTGTGGTGTGTGTGTGTGTGTGTGTGTGTGTGACACACAGAGAGAGAGAGAGAGAGAGAGTGAGAGAGAGAGAGAGAGAGAGAGAGAAGAATGTGTGTATGGGTGCGTGCGTGTGCGTGCGTTTGTGCTTGTGTATGTTTTTGTGGAGACTATAAAAGTGTTCTCCTTTGTAACTGAAGGGGAAGGCAAAGGACTCTGAATGAGGTGATAGAGTGACATGGGAGAACAGTGGGCGGATTTGGACAGTGTGGAAACATTGCGTGGGTTAGGATGGCATGGGAAACAGTGGGGTGGGTTAGGGTGGCATGGGAACAATGTGTGGATTAAGATGACATTGGAACTAGTGGGTGGGTTAGGATAGCATGGGAACAGTGGGTGTGTTTAGGATGGCATGGGAACTAGTGGGTGGGTTAGGATGGCATGGGAACAGTGGGTGGGTTAGGATGGCATGGGAACAGTGGGTGGGTTAGGATGGCATGGGAACAGTGGGTGGGTTAGGATGGCATGGGAACTAGTGGGTGGGTTAGGATGGCATGGGAATAGTGGGTGGGTTAGGATGGTATGGGAAACTAGTGGGTGGGTTAGGGTGGCATGGAAAACTAGTGGTGGGTTAGGGTGGTATGGGAACAGTGGGTGGGTTAGGATGGTATGGGAATAGTGGGGTGGGTTAGGATGGCATGGGAACTAGTGGGTGGGTTAGGATGGCATGGGAACTAGTGGGGTGGGTTAGGATGGCATGGGAACACATGGGTGGGTTAGGATGGCATGGGAACAGTGGGTGGGGTTAGGATGGCATGGGAAACAGTGGGTGGGTTAGGATGGTATGGGAACTAGTGGGTGGGTTAGGATGGTATGGGAACTAGGGGTGGTTTAGGATGGCCTGGGAACAGTGGGTGGGTTAGGATGGTATGGGAACTAGTGGGTGGGTTAGGATGGCATGGGAACAGTGGGGTGGGTTAGGATGGCATGGGAACAATGGGTGGGTTAGGATGGCATGGGAACCAGTGGGTGGGGTTAGGATGGCATGGAAACAGTGGGTGGGTTAGGTTTGCATGGAAACAGTTGGTGGGTTAGGATGGCATGGGACTAATGGGGTGGGTTAGGATGGCATGGGAACTAGTGGGTGGGTTAGGATGGCATGGGAACAGTGGGGTGGGTTAGGTGGGCATGGCATGGGAACAAGTAGGGTGGGTTAGGATGGCCATGGGAACAGTAGGTGGGTTAGGATGGCATGGGAACAGTGGGTGGGTTAGGATGGCATGGGAAACATGGATGGGTTAGGATGGCATGGGAACAATGGATGGGTTAGGATGGCATGGGAACAAATGGATGGGTTAGGATGGCATGGGAACAATGGGTGAGTTAGGATGGCATGGGAACTAGTCGGTGGATTAGGATGGCATTGGAACTAGTCGGTGGGTTAGGATGGCATGGGAACTATTCGGTGGGTTAGGATGGCATGGGACTAGTCGGTGGGTTAGGGATGGCATGGGAACTAGTCGGTGGGTTAGGATGGGCATGGGAACAGTGGGTGGGTTAGGATGGCATGGGAACTAGTCGGTGGGTTAGGACGGCATGGGAACTAGTGGGTGGGGTTAGGATGGCATGGGAACTAGTGGTGGGTTAGGATGGCATGGGAACAGTGGGTTGGGGTTAGGATGGCATGGGAACAATGGGTGGGTTAGGATGGCATGGGGACAGTGGGTGGATTAGGATGGCATGGGGACAGTGGGTGGATTAGGATGGCATGGGAACAAGTGGGTGGTTTAGGATGGCATGGGGACAGTGGTATGGGTTAGGATGGTATATGAACAGTGGGTCGGTTAGGATGGCATGGGAATAGTGGGTGGGTTAGGATGGCATGGGAACTAGTGAGTGGGTTAGGATGGCATGGGAACCGTGGTGGGTTTAGGATGGCATGGGAACTAGTAGTGGGTGGGTTAGGATGGCATGGGAACAATGGGTGGGTTAGGATGGCATGGATCTAGTCGGTGGGTTAGGACGGCATGGGAACTAGTCGGTGGGTTAGGACGGCATGGGAACAATGGATGGGTTAGGATGACATGGGAACAATGGGTGGGTTAGGATGGCATGGGAACAATGGATGGGGTTAGGATGGCATGGAACTAGTCGGTGGGTTAGGACGGCATGGGAACAGTGGGTGGGTTCGAATGGAATGGGAATGGGTGGGTTAGAATGGGCATGGGAATAGTGGGTTGGTTAGGATGGCATGGGAACTAGTGGGTGGGTTAGGATGGCATGGGAACTAGTGGGTGGGTTAGGATGGCATGGGAACAAGTGGGGTGTGTTAGGTTGGCATGGAGACAGTGAATGGGTTAGGATGGCATGGGAACTAGTGGGTGGGTTTAGGTTGGCATGGAGACAGTGAATGGGTTAGGATGGCATGGGAACTAGTGGGTTGGGGATGGCATGCATGGGAACTAGTGGGTGGGTTAGGATGGCATGGGGAACAAGTGGGTGGATGGGTTAGGTTGGCATGGAGACAGTGAATGGGTTAGGATGGCATGGGAACTAGTGGGTGGGTTAGGTTTGGCATGGAGACAGTGAATGGTTAGGATGGCATGGGAAACTAGTGGGTGGGGGTTTAGGTTGGCATGGAGACAGTGAATGGGTTAGGAGAAGGGCAGGGCTCACTGGTTTGTCCCTTTCCAGTTAAAAACACAGGGAGGAAACGTTTTATTCCCTCCATCCCCCCCCCCAATATATTAAACAAAATGAAAAGTTCTGGTTAGGCTTTTATATAGGATTTGGGAAGATAAGAGAACACTTTGACTGCATTCCAAAATTCCATTTCACCGTCAAAATAGCTGATTAACAACAACAACAACAAAAATTATGCTGCGATATATGGCGAATCAAAGTAGACATGGCCGTTCCCAGAATGTTCCAGAACGCTGACATAGAACAGGTGATCACAATGCATAGGACAATAAAGAAACAGCTTTTGCAAGCTTCTCAGACTATTATGGAACTTGAAAAAGACTTTGAGAAAAAAACCACAAAAAAACTAGGTCATGGTGGACCAGTGTCATGCTCTAAAGCGAACCCTAAATATGTAGACCTTAAACTACAATAAAGATGAAGACAGATACTCTGTGTGTGTGCGTGTGTGTGTGTGTGTGTGTGTGTGTGTGTGTGTGTGTGTGTGTGTGTGTGTGTGTGTGGTGTGTGTGAGCGTGTGTGTGTGTGTGTGTGTGTGTGTGTGTGTACCCGGCGCGCGCGCGTGTGCATGTATGTATCTGTACGTGCGTGTGTGTGTGCGTGTGTGTGTGTGTGTGTGTGTGTGTGTACGTGTGTGTGTGTGTGTGTGGTGTGTGTTGTGTGTGTGTGTGTGTGTGTGTGTGTGTGTGTGTCCGTGCGATGTGTGTGTGCGTGTGCGTGCGTGCGTGCGTGCGTGCGCGCGCGCGTGCGCGCGTGTGTGTGTGTGTGTGTGTGAGTGCGTGTGTGGTTTTGTTGTATTGTTTTTGTGTTATTTATGACCTCCTGAAAATAAGTCCTAACTACGTGATGATATTCATCACTAAAAGTTCCGGACACTTGTAGAGAAGATGACCTTTAAATGCGTTTTTTTTACTTTAAGATAAATATCAGGCCTTAACCCAATACTCGACTAATGTACACCCCTGTTCTCGACCATTCATAAATGAAGACAAGATAGCAGGGGTTGAGCGATGCTCCATAAAATCTGTCTCTTCATGGCCATCGCTCTTGGACTAAATCTAGTCAAAATTTAATCCACCCATATAGAAATGACATCAAAATGGATCACCTGTAGATATTTTCACTCACTTACTGCCGTTCTGGCGATAAATAACCTCTCTCTCTCTCTCGTCTCTCCATCTCTCTCTCTCTCTAAAACCTCCTCTCTCTCCTCGCGCTCTCCCCTCTCTCTCTCTCTCTCCTCTCTCTCTCTGTGATGATGTGTGAGTGTTGTGATATGTCTGTCTGTCTGTTTCTGTCCGTGTCTGTGTCAGCCTGTGTCTGTATCTGACTGCGTGTGTTTCTTGTTGCGCGCACGCGCGTATGTGTGCGTGTGTGTGCGTGCGGGGAGGGTGTGTGTGTGTGTGTGTGTGTGTGTCTGTCCGTCTGTCCCGTCCGTCTGTCTGTCTGTCTGTCTCCCTCTCTCTCTCTCTCTCTCTCTTCTCTCTCTCTCTCTCTCTCGCTCATACACAACACCCACCCACGCATGTGCATGTACACACACACACAACACACACACACACACACACACACACACACATATATATATTATATATATATATATATGGGGGGGGGGGGGGCGGGGCGTACGTGCGTGCGCGCGCGCGCGCGCGTGCACGCGCGTGTGTGTGTGCGTGTGTGTGTGTGTGTGAAGGGAGAAAGGTGGACGAGGGCAAGAGAGAGAGAGAGAGAGAGGAGAGAGAGAGAAGAGAGAGAGAGAGAGACAGAGAGAGAGACACAGAGAGAGAGAGGTGGGAGTGGAAGAGGGAGGGACGGGAGGGAGGGAGGGAGGGAGGGAGGAAGTGACAGATGAAGAAGAGAAGGGAACGGCTGCCGTGACAAATGTATCAGAAGCTATACATATACTCAAGTCACTCTTTCAACGGTACTTAAAAGACAGTAACCGCGTTCACAACAACCTTACCGCTTTTTTTCTTCCGTCCAGGCTGACAAGTCCACCACAGGACAAAGGTTCATGGGGCCAACAACCTCCCCTACGCCTTGTTCTTGACCTGCGTGCGAGGATGTGCCCGTAAAATGATGATGAATCAAGTCCTTTCACCCCCCCTAGACACAGAGCTCGCTGTGATGCTTCTTGCTACACTGTTGACTGTGTACTGCTAGCGACGGCACAGCATGTAGACTGGCCCTGCCCTGGCGCTTCCAGACGACCAACTATTCCGATATCCTTAAATTGATTCGAACTTGGAACTGGCGTTTGAGAAAGACTAGATTTTTTCTTCTTTTTTTTTTTTTTTTTTTTTTTTTCCCCGTAAACTACTTCGACATTTTCCCTCTTCTTTGACTATCTTCTACCTCCGCCAAGCCAAAAATCCTGGAGGTATAGTTCCTACCAATACAGGCGACCGATCATCTGGCGGCTTTCTTCGCTGCTTTCTCTATGAACTTCATGTCGCTCCTCTTCCCCGTCGGATTCCCTGTGTTGTTCGCCCCCCTTTTCTTCTTCTCTCTTCAACTGGTCGTCTTCCACATTTTCAAGTGGGGGGAACTGATAGTGTATGTGGGGGGGGGTGGTGCCTTATATGTGCCATCAGGACTGAATATCAGCTACACGCACTGA
>JADBJO010010281.1:0-35000 GCA_016801955.1 Conus betulinus
CACAAAGTACTTAAAATAAGCAAAACACACACACATGCACACATGCGCACATGCGCGCACACACACGCACACCACACACACACGCGCGCATGCGCGCGCGCGCCACACACACACACACACACACACACACACACACACACACACACACACTCACATGCACACACACACACACACACACACACACACACACACACACACACACACACACACACACACACACGCACATACACTCTCACTCTCTCTCTCTCTCTCCCTCTCTCTCTCTCTCTCTCTCTCTCTCTCTCTCTCTCTCTCTCTCACACACAAACATACAGAGTGACACACACACAAAGCAAGATAGAATTATTTTTTTTTTTTCAGAGGGATAATAGATTTAGCGTTTTTTCATACAGTAACACACATATCTTCACAAATGCATTAAAAGTTGATGAGTTGTTCATCTACTAACATTTAAGGCGTAGATGACTTTAAAGGGAAAAAAAGAGAAAGCAAATTGCAACAACAAACAAACAAAAAAAATAAAACATAAATTAATTTCAAAGACGAGAAAAAAAAAAAAATCAGCACACACAGACATAGAATAAGCGATCCTCCTATCGAAAGAGAGAGAGAGAGAAAGAGGGAGAGAGAGAGAGAGAGAGAGAGAGTTACATTCCTTTTGTAAAACATTAACATGTACAGCAAGTAAGGATGATAATTAGACAACTACAACTACAATGCATCAGTAATATCAACATTTTTTTCTTTAACAGTTACATGATGTGGTTACAAGGCAAGACAAGAACGAGCAATACTACAATCAATTATCAGTTAGCAACAATAAAGTCCTAGCGTCAATAGTCATAACGATTATTATCATGATGTGTGCGTGTGTGTGTGTGCACGTGTGTGTGTGTGGTGTGTGTGTGTGTGTGTGTGTGTGTGTGTGTGTGTGTGTGAGAGAGAGAGAGAGAGAGAGAGAGAGATGCTATCATAAGCTTTCTCCTCCCTCCCTCATCTTTTTCTTCTTCTTCTTCTTGAAATGTTCATACACTACCCAAGACTATAATTATATACTTAGTGACAATACATCAATATATGCAGCTGTAATACAGAGAGAGAGAGAGAGAGAGAGAGAGAGAGAGAGAGAGAGAGAGAGAGAATGATATTTCCATTTTTTCTTATCCAAAATAATATATGCTAAACATTACTATGAAATTTGAACAACAAGCAACGATACATCAATATAATCAATAGTTACCAGGGCAGGGCACACATTTATCATCATGTAGATACAGTGCTTCAATAAATCAAAAGTACTAGGACATCAATCAGTTAGTGGCAATGCATCAGTAAAGTCAGTGATCACAACATTCATTCATCATGATATAATTACAGTCATTGATGAAAAAAAAAAAAAATGGTAAACATATCTCTCAATTTATCATTATCTGGTTTAAGAAAGGAAGCGGCGGATCAGTTTAATATGCAGCAAAACAAAGGGTGTGCTCTGGTATATATGTATTTTATCCGTAATAGTAATGACCTGCTGTGAAATGTGTAATTAGTTTTTCCCTGAAGGATTCTGCATTTGGGTGCATCGGAAATATAGTGGAAGTGAATTCCAAAACCACACTACCAGAGTAAGATAAACTTGATTTAAACAGATCTATTCTAGGTGTGGGAACCTGGAATTTGGTTGAATCCCTCGGGTTTTTTTGTTAAATTTAGACTGAAGAGAGTTTGTGGTGCTAAAGCGGACGCAATTTTTTGCATTAGCAAACATTGTTGACAGCAAACATGTCTTTAAATACGCCTAGAACTCGATGGTTATCCACCACTTCAATTTCCTGATTATTGACAAAAACAGATGGAGGCTGCATGGTTATGTTTTGTCTTCTTTGCCTTGTTGTTATCAGCATTAGTTTTTGTTTGTTAGGATTCAGTGACATGTGATTTACATTGCGCCAATTACTTAAGATATCAGCATTCTTCTGTGATGAGGTGAAAAACAGCTCCAATCTGGAGCTACTTGTATGGACAGTGGTTGTCAGGCACACGGAAAGAAAAATTTTAAGTGCCTGTGTAGTTGAAAGGTTAAGTGCGCGAGCAAAGGGAGTTAAATGTGTGAAAAGGAAATGGCGTAGGATTGTTGTTCTTAAAGGGCAGGTCACTTCCTTTGTTTTGAAAGTGAGCTGTGTTAAGAAAAATTGGGTAAAAAAGCTAAACACATTGGAAGTGAGTGTGAAGAGAGATTCGAGCAACAGCGCTGATAGAATGGAAAAGAGGCCGCCGACTGTCAGGCCCATTTTATACAGACATGAGTCTGTAACATGCTTACGCATGTATTTTGCTAGGAAATGATTCAGACAGACTACGCAGTTATGGTAGCGGTAGTAAAGTACGAGGCTGTGACTGGAGGGAGAGTCGGGTGAGCTACGGGAGCCATACCCCCCTGCCAGAAAGATGTCGGAAGGAACAGCCAGAGACAGCCAGAGATAGTGGTATGCTGTCCAAACGTGCAGAGGCGAAGTCAGAGATCGCCATAGAGTTATGCTCTGGGGAAACCCAGCGAAAAGGGTAGGTGGAAACATATGTATGATGTCCACCATAGACGTTCGTGATTGAATGAAGAGGAATGAAGGTACTGATATTTGTGATGAACTGACCCCAGGAGGAATATAAAGCGAACTATGACCTGTGAACAGACGGTATAATAAACCCCACCAGTGCTGTGTATGAAAATGGAGGAAGAGGAGGTACTGGGGGAAATGAACTTTTAAAACCTGGTGTTTAGCGCCTTGTGATTTGTGTGGAGTTGGATGCATGTTGTGTGTATGGAGTATTGGCTGTATTCATGCATGCATGTGTAAATATTTGTGCGTGAATCAGCAGCCTGACAGTGGTATCATCACAAAAGAGTTCACATGAATCCTCAATATAAAGAGGGAGATCATTTATATAAACTGAGAACAGCAACGGGCCTAACACAGAACCCTGGGGGTACGCCATGTTGGATAGGTAGCTTCTCTGATAAATTGTTGTTGACACAAACGGTTTGTTGATGGTCTTCTAGGAATGATGTGATTAGATGGAAGGTATTTCCTGTTATACCATATGATAATAGCTTCCTGCATAACAATTTGTGGTCAGTTACATCAAACGCCTCTGAAAAATCGACGAACAGTGCACCACAATATATATTTTCATTAATATTGGCTAGCCATCGATCCACTAGATTTGTAAGTGCTGTATGACAAGAATGATTTTTCCTGAACCCCGACTGACTTTTTTTTTAGTAGGTTGGAAGAGTCAAAATGGTGGCAAAGATGTTTATGTGTTTTTTCCGAGGGTTTGGAAAGAACTGGCAAAATAGATATAGGTCTGTAGTTTGATGGATCAGATTTGTCTCCAGATTTGAAAATGGGTATTACTTTGCAACTTTGAACTGAGCAGGAAAGTGGCATTTATCAATGCATGAATTGTAAATGTAGGTAAGAGTTTCACATATAACAGGTGCTGATAGTTTCAGAATCTTTCCATCAATCCCATCAAGTCCATGACTTCCTGTCTGCTTTAATTGGCATAAAGCTTTGTATACCTCACTGACTGTCATAGGTGGAACTGGTGGAGTTGAACGAATGTTCTTAGCATTACAAAAGTTTTTCAATTTTTGTAGTTCATTTGAATCAGTATTCTTTTCTTTGACAATGTGTTCTGCAACTGTTGTAAAGTGTTTGTTGAGTTCATTTGGTGTTATGCTGATTATGGGACTTATCTGGACTGTGAAGTTTTATTCGTAAGTTCATTTATTGCTTGCCATATGGACTTCGAATTTTGTTTGTTGGCAACAAGTTCACAAAAAAAATTTCATTTTTGCTGTCCGTTTGAGTGAATTTACTTTATTACGTTGCCTTTTAAATCCTTCCGACTCCCTTCTGCTTCAAACAGATTGTCACATAAAAACAAGCAGCTTGTATTTTGTCAGTCATCCACTTTGGTTGTGCACTATGTTTAACTCTCGCGTTTTGAGTGGCGCATGTTTGTCATAAACAGAATTAAACGTACATAGCCAAAACTCTAGCGCTTTCTCTGGATCAGTGTAATTATAAACATTTATAAGGGGGGAATTCGTGAGGTCAGTGAGAAAGTTATCTCACGGAATTGTCCAAAAGATCTATAAGTGATATGTTTGTGTCCTGTTTTAGGAATTTTGATTCCCCTTCTTTTCCACGTAATACATACTGGAAAGTGGTCACTGCATCCATTCAAAGGGCACACATTTCTCAATGACGTTATGTGGTTCAGAAAGATAGATGTGGTCAATTAATGTTTTGCTAGTGGGCGTTACATGGGTGGGCATGTCCATAATTTGGGATAAGAGAGAGAAAGAGAAGAGAGAGAGAGAGAGAGAGAGAGAACATTTCATTTAAAATGCCAGTTGAATGGTTATGCATGTTGATGCAAATAATAGATTTAATCAATAGGGGGAGCTTAGATATCAATCATCATTCATGTAAGTACATCATCTCTACTAGAAGACAACATTTACGTTCAGGTTGTAACCTATAAAGTATGAATCCAGAATAGTATTTTCACATGTAGATTTGTCTAGGAAAAACTTTTTGGCGATGGTGAGATGGGAAACAGCCTACAAACATGCTTCAGTGGTCATCGCTCTGACATCATCAGAAAGCAAGATAGCCTCGTGGCACGCCATTTCTGTGGACCTGGACACCAGCTGTCAGATTTGAAATGTTGTGTGATTGAACTCATTTGTAAAGACCACAGATGCACAAAAAAAGAAAAGATAGAGAGAGGATGTGGAGACACAAGTTGAAGACCAACTACCGTTTGGTCTCAATGTGTCGGATTAGTTGGCTTCACATGAACAATCTGCCCTGGGAACTTTGCCCTTCACTGAATCAAGACTCACCCAGCCATCACTATTTATCATACGTAATGGGGGGGGGGGGGGGGGGGGGGGTTAATGACGTAAAAAACACACATTATGTCAACTAGTTTTGATGCCGACTTCCGAGGTCAGCTGAGGAAGGTTTGCAAAAACCAAAAGCGCTTCTGTAAATGCTTTGGGTGTTTGGTGTTTTTTTTATTTGAAAAATTTGGCGTATATTAGAATATAATCAAGTGTATCATCAATCTTGTATAAGAATATATATATGACATCTTTACCAAATAACGTAAGTTCAGTCATAAGTCTCTAAATTGTTACATCGCAGCTCATCAAAACAGTTCGGATATCATGGCAAAAAAGGCTTGGTTTGCAGTTTTACTGAACATAGATTATCATTATCACTATAATATCAGTGATGTACATCTTTTGCAGTAGAATGCTTGCAGCCAAGATCCTACTGATCACCCTGGTTTGAAAGTTTCAGCTCAATTTCTTTGTTTTCTTTCTTAAGCATCAGAAACGTTATATTCTAGTTAATGTTTTGTTTTGTTTTTTCACTTGCTGTGTTTATTAGAACAGTTTGGCTGATGGATGCTATAGCAAAGCTTTGTCCCTTTCTCAGCACTAAGGATGTGTCAAGGAATCTCGGTTTCTTATTTTACTGTTGTGTAGGTCATCCTAGTTTTCATACAATTTTCTTTTATTGCACACACACACACACACACACACACACACACACACACACACACACACACACACACACCACACACAAAGTGTGTTTTTTTATGCCACATTTATCTTTGAACAATTTATATGTATGTCATAAACATCCCATCAGCATTGAAAAGATCTACAACACAATAACCTCCATTTTCTTGGCACTATTTCAGGGACCCAGAGATGAAGCTACTGGTTTTCACTCCTCTACCTTTAAAATCCCTCTTTTTTTTGTTTTTGGGGTTTTTTTTTTGTGTGTGAGGGGGATCTTTCAGGTGTAGTGGACATGTACACTTTTAAAAAAAAATCTTTTCATCTAAGATAGAAAGCAAAAAAAATACACATGCACCAAAATGTTTCCACTTAATTTATTCAGTTGGCTTTTTTTTTTTTTTTTTTTTTTTTACAACAAGCCAGATAAAAAAAAATCTAGAGGTTTGATAACTGGTTGAAAGTTATGTAATAACTTCTTGACTGAAAATGACTAAACGTTATTAACTTGAAGAATAAATGTTATTTGTGTTTTGAATACATAATAAGAAGATTAGTATGTCCACCATATTCCTTTCAAATTGTTCTCCTTCTCTCTCTTGTATTGTACGCACACACATGCATTCATGCATGCATGCACACACATACACACTCCCACTCTCTCACACACACACACACACACACACACACACACACACACACACACACACGTACACACATGCACACACACATGCATGCATGCATGCATGGACATGCATGCACACACACACAACACACACACACACACACACACACACACACACATCAGTTCAGTTCAGTAGTTTGTTTAATGTCTTTCCATCACCAGATGGTATTAGACACTTTTAAAAAAAAAAAAGAAAAAAAAAACCCTCCACACTTAACTTGCCATCCACATTAGTACTTTCAAACCCACATCTGATATATATGCATATTTACATAAGTGAAAATGCCCTAGTGGTACACAAAATTGTTGATCTTTATAAAAATTTTGCAACCTGTGACTGCAAAACAACCATGGCAAGTTCAACAACATATGAACCATATAAGACAGTATTGACATTATCAAAGTTATCCATCTCAATATCTTTCTCCTGATAGAGCAAGGTCAACACTGAACATTCAAACAAAAGATGATTACTTAAATGTTTTCTCTGTAGACACAAGTAATACCATGAGAATATTTAGTGTTCTAAGTATTCAGCTTAATTTATTAATTAATCTCAAAATGTGCCTTGGGCATGATGGTAAAGTTGCCTTTTTTTTTTTTAAAAAAATAGAATTCTGCATATGCACACAGTTTTCCTTAATTACACACATGAATGCATGCATGTGAGCAAACATTGCAGAAATGAACACTTTTATGAGCACATTAGATTTCAAAGTGTTTCTTTTTTTTTCCAGGTGACACAGAGGACATTCCCACAAGTGCAAGAAGTGTGGAGCAGCCCAGTTCTGCTCGCAGTCGATCCATTGAAGTGCGCATGCCAAGTGTACAGACCAGCCAGGATGAGGGAAGCGAAGCCACCATCACTGACACAGAAGAAGAAGACTTGCCACTGCCAGATGAGAGCTTCAGCCAGAATGGACACAAGAAACGGCCAATGAATTTCCCCAGCTACCTTAAGCAAAGTGAGTCCTTGCCTGAGTCCATTGATGGGCACCCAAACCAGTCGCTGAATACCACCACAGGTCTGGATGACAACTCTCCACTAGAATCAACCCGCAACTACAATCCTGATGTTGGAAGCTCCAGGAACATGCAGTCCACAGACGACTTTGACACAAAGCAAACGTTTCATTCCACCAGTGAACCAGAGCTGCAAGGTCTTGTGAGTGACGAAGAACAAGAGCAGCGGGACACAACTGACAAGAAAGCTCGTCCTGCCATGAAGTTCCCTGTCATCAACCCTATGCAGTCCCAGAACTCTCCTGTTCCTTCCACACGTCGTTCAGTGGCCAAGCTGGACATGAGCCTAAGCCAGGTGCCGCTCACACCCCGAGGTGACTCATCAACACCGCGATCATCCATGTCTGGGAGCCCCAAACGCCCACACACTCGTCCTCGCCGCCCACTTCGAGAACTCAGAGAATCAGTCCACACAGAATCTGTCAGCTCCTACATGCCCTCTGATCCTGAAAATTTGATGGCATCATTTAGCAGTGGAGAGGGCAATTATTCTGATGACTTGGGGAAAACTCCTCCAGAGCAAGTCCTGACAAGCCAGAGAAACCACGCATCATCCCTTCCACAAAGTTGGGTTACACCATTCATTGAGTTTTTGTCGTTGATGTCATTCCAACTTTAAAAGTGACCCTGTGAACAACAAGCACTCCCTGTAGAGCCAGAGTGTAATTTTCAGCTGTGACAAGTGAAAAAAATGGCTGAATTAGTGCCAGATTCCCTTGTCCCATTTCATCAACCTGTTGATGACTGCCCAGAAAAGATGGTTAGTCAGATACAGAGCTTAACACTAGTTAAAGCCCTTCTGCCAATGTATTATGGAGGTACTGTCAAGCTACCGAAACAACTGAAAAGTCTCCACAGTGATTGGCAGGCATCAGTCATCCTACTGACAATCACACCAGTCTTTTCTTGAACCATAGATAATAGACAGAGCCCAGCATTATTATAGCATATAGATAGAACCCAGCATGCTATGGCAGATAGATAGAACCCAGCATGCTGTGGTAGATAGATAGAACCCAGCATGCTGTGGTAGATAGATAGAACCCAGCATGCTATGGCAGATAGATAGAACCCAGCATGCTATGGCAGATAGATGGAACCCAGCATGTTACGGTAGAGAGATAGAACCCAGCATGCTGTGGCAGATAGATAGAACCCAGCATGCTATGGCAGACAGATGGAACTCAACATGTTACGGTAGAGAGATAGAACCCAGCATGCTTTGGTAGAGAGATAGAACCCAGCATGCAATGGTAGAGAGATAGAACCCAGCATGTTACGGTAGAGAGATAGAACCCAGCATGCAATGGTAGAGAGATAGAACCCAGCATGCTATGGTAGATAGATAGTACCCAGCATGCTATAGCAGATAGATAGAGCCCAGCATGCTATGGTAGATAGATAAAACCCAGCATGCTATGGCAGATAGATAGAACCCAGCATGCTGTGGTAGATAGATAGAACCCAGCACGCTATGGCAGATAGATAGAACCCAGCATGTTATGGTAGATAGATAGAACCTAGCATGCTACGGCAAATAGATAGAACCCATCATGTTATGGTAGATAGATAGAACCTAGCATGCAATGGTAGATAGATAGAACCTGGCATGCAATGGTAGATAGATAGAACCAGGCATGCAATGGTAGATAGATAGAACCTGGCATGCAATGGTAGATAGATAGATAGAACCTGGCATGCTATGGTAGATAGATAGAACCAGGCATGCAATGGTAGATAGATAGAACCTGGCATGCTATGGCAGATAAGCATCTGCAGTAAAAAGGATCACAAAAGGGAAGAAATTGGTAAGAGCGAAAACAAAAGCGAAACATACATGAAAGAGTGATTTGAATCGGTTTGATAATACACTTATACTTGAAAATGATCTTTTTTCCCTCTCTGTAGTTATCAGCAAAGCTGAGATGGACTTAAGTGGTCTTTCTCCTGGAACTGTTTGACACCCTGGGCAGTAATCTTTAGTTTTTACAGCACACTTCAGTTTCTGTCTGAAAGATGTATATGAAAATGACCATAGTTATTGTGTCAGATATGACAGGTTTTTGTCACCTGCAGTCATACTGTGACAGTGTTGGCAAGTGAACCTTGCTCACAACAGCTCTATCCATGAGTGAATTAATGGTGCAGATCTTTTGTCCACAGTGCTGCACCTACGACTCTTGGGTCAGGCTTTTTTTTTTTTTTTAATTTTCAGTCATGAACTTATGGAGTGCATTATCTTTGATGGTATGCAGATCATAATCTTCCTTTGTGCTTACTGCAGAATGTGCGAAGTTGTCATAGGCAAAAGGTACACATTTCTCATTGTCCAGCTTGCAGCACCAAAAGAATGTAATCTTAGAAGATTTTTTATGACAAAAGGTGACTGGTCTGTTTCTCTCTGTTTTTACAATCAAAATAGTGTATGGTTCTGTTGATGCACTAAAAAAATGAATGAACACACACACACACACGCACGCACGCATGCACACACGCACGCACGCATGCGCGCACAGAGAGAGAGAGATATATATATATAAACATGCATTCATGCCTTCCTAAGATAAATCCATTAAATGATTTAACAACACATATCACTTTTCTGTGTGTACCTCCATAGGTATTTACATAGAGCTTTTTGTTCAAGTGTTGTTTATGGTGACATTTTCTCATTTGATTTGTGTGATATTTGTTTAACATTGTATTTGAAACAAACATGCATGATATTGTGAACTATAAACAGTATATTTCTGTTTCATACATTTCAGGTTTTGTACTTCATCTTATCAACATGCTTTTCACCCTACATCTTAAGATGATACCCTAACCAGTTCACTAAAACCACAATCAAGAGGTGTGCCCACCCTGCAGGATTATGCAGTTACAAGCAATGCACATACATATGGATGTTTGCCCTTGAAGGTTTGGAATATTTTGCATCTTTAGCATTACATTTATAGCATTGATATGATCTTCATGGTTGCCTGGATTTTTATGCAAAATTGTGACAAAAATCTGTTTTCTTAACACTGGAACATAAGTTAACAACGAACAAACAATTGTTTACAAAATCAAAGATGTTTATTTTTGTTGAAGTTATGTTTATGTTTCATATTGTTTACTATTATCCCTTGATGGATGCATCTGTAATCAAGAGTCTCCACAGCCCTTGGGTCTCAGTTACGCTCAACAGGGTCGAGGTATTCAGTTCATATGTGTACATGGTTCATTCAGCTCATCTTCAGTCTGCCTATTGGATGTCCTCTCTCTGTGGCACACTGTAGCACATTCTTATATCAGCCAAGTTTCTTGTTCATAATAACTTGATTTGAAAGTAGAGGTCTTTATCTGCCAGCGTATGCCAACTTGATGCACGACAGTCATTTTCCTTGTGTTCCTTGTATGAGATGTGGAAAATCTGTTTGGAACGTTTGCCATCAGATGCCAAGATTTTTTTAACTTAATATCCAATGTTAGGCACAGCTCTGGCATTGGAAAGGATGATATTGCCACTGATTTGTCGACTTTGATCTTTCACCCCATAGCAGCAGACATAGCAAGTGCCTTGTTTTGGCATTTTTAGTGTAGCAGTTGTCTTTGCTCACAATGGGTGCAAGATACTTGAAGAGGAGCACTTCTTCGAGTGCCTGTTTGTTAAGCATGATATTGCCTGCCGCATGTTGCCTGGAACTGGTGACCAAGATTCTGTTTCACTCTTAGCCAGCCTCCAATCAATATGCGCTGGATGGTTTTTCTTGCAAGAAATTTTTAAATGTAAAAAAATAACAAGCCAAAAATTTAGTGTTTTTATTTGCATGTATGTGAAAACAAATGCTCACTGCTCCCAGAACAGCAATATTTATTTTGACTATTGAGAGAGAGAGCAAGAAATGTTTGTTAAATGATCAGTGCCATAATTGCAAGATCACAGCTTACTGTAAATAAATGGTAATTGTTTAAAACAATTGGCACAGCAAGTGGTTAGAAATGACATTAAATGAACAGAACACAAATGGGCACTTTCTTTTCTTTAAAGATTTTTTTTCAAACAAAAAAGACTTTATAATCTCATAGGCATGGGAATATTTTAGTGATCAGTATTTGTGCTGTGATTATTATGCACAAGAGAGAGAGGAGAAAAAATGCCTTCAGATTCAGAGATGCACATGTACATTCTCATCAAATCAAATATGACTATTTTGTAACAGTTTAAAACAAAACAAAACAAAACAAACCCACCCAGTACCTGTCTTGGGATGGCAGATAACAAATTGGATTGATTGAAATTGCTTTGTTAGTATATATCGTGCTGTTTAAAACATTTCTGTGCAAACTATTAATGACCAGATGTCAAAATTAATGTTAGATGGAGATTGTTTCAAACAAGTCACACATGTAACGTTGCTATGATTTACTTTATTTTGAATGCATCCTAACAAGCTAATTTGTGTTATCTGTGTTACTTCTGATCATATTAGAGTAAGCAGAAATAATTGTCCATCTGCAGAATATGTCAGGAATCATTAAGAATGACGTGTGTGTGTGTGTGTGTGTGTGTGTGTGTGTGTGTGTGTGCGTGTGTGTGTGTGTGCAAGCACGTATGAGAAAGAGAGCGAGAGGGACCAAAGAATCTATAATTTTCATATACATGGAGTGCTTTCATGTGAAAAGACATGTTAACTTAGGTTTTAATTTATGTAGCGAGTTACAGGAATCATACAATTACACTTTCCAGTTTCCATCTTGTATGGATTTAACGTATTAGAGTGTGGTTTGCATATATGGCATTTCATGATTATGGCATTTCCTGAAAACTTTTCCTTTCACCATTTTGAACCTGTCTTTGGACCCCTTAGTTTCAGGGATGGATAAAGTGATTTCATTCGAACACAATGCCAGTTAGCACTTATCCTCTGAAACAAACTCAGGTAAGTAGGAAGTTCAGGAATTACGATCCTGTATATGCTGTTTGTTTAGTTGAAATATACATATGTGTTCAAACTGGTTTTTTGACTCTCTACTAGCAAAACATCATCACCGTCCTCATGTCTGTGGATCACAGGTGTGCCATGTGGAACACCTGAGCAGTCAGGGATCTTCCCAACACTGTCCTCATGTCTGGGGTCATAGGTGACACTGTCCTCATGTCTGGAGGTCATAGGTGACACTGTCCTGATGTCTGGGGTCATAGATGACACTGTCCCCATGTCTGGGGGTCATAGGTGTACTATATGGAACACTTGAGCAGTCAGCGATCTCCACAACACTGTCCTCATGTCTGGGGTCATAGGTGACACTGTCCTCATGACTGGGGGTCATAGGTGACACTGTCCTCATGTCTGGGGGTCATAGGTGACACTGTCCTCATGTCTGGGGGGTCATAGGTGTACTATATGGAACACCTGAGCAGTCGGGGATCTCCACAACAATGTCTTCATGTCTGGGGTCATAGGTGACACTGTCCTCATGTCTGGGGGTCATAGGTGACACTGTCCTGATGTCTGGGGGTCATAGGTGACACTGTCCTGATGTCTGGGGGTCATAGGTGACACTGTCCTGATGTCTGGGGGTAAAAAATGACACTGTCCTCATGTCTGGGGGTCATAGGTGACACTGTCCTCATGTCTGGGGGTCATAGGTGTACTATATGGAACACACGTGAGCAGTCAGGGATCTCCACAACAATGTCCTCATGTCTGGGGTTATAGGTGACACTGTCCTGATGTCTGGGAGTCATAGGTAACACTGGCCTGATGTCTGGGGGTCAAAGGTGACACTGTCCTCATGTCTGGGGGTCATAGGTGTACTATATGGAACACCTGAGCAGTCCGGGATCTCAACAACGATGTCCTCATGTCTGGGGGTCATTGGTGACACTGTTATGTCTGGGGGTCATAGGTGACACTGTCCTGATGTCTGGGGGTCATAAATGACACTGTCCTGATGTCTGGGGGTCATAGATGACACTGTCCTCATGTCTGGGGGTCATAGATGACACTGTCCTCATGTCTGGGGGTCATAGATGACACTGACCTCATGTCTGGGGTCATAGGTGACACTGTCCTCATGTCTGTGGGTCATAGATGACACTGTCCTCATGACTGGGGGGGTCATAGGTGACACTGTCTTCATGTCTTGGGGTCATAGGTGACACTGTCCTCATGTCTGGAGGTCATAGGTGACACTGTCGTCATGTCTGGAGGTCATAGGTGATGCTGTCCTCATGTCTGGAGGTCATTGGTGACACTGTCCTCATGTTGGGGTCATAGGTGACACTGTCCTCATGTCTGGGGGTCATAGATGACACTGACCTCATGTCTGGGGTCATAGGTGACACTGTCCTCATGTCTGTGGGTCATAGATGACACTGTCCTCATGTCTGGGGGTCATAGTTGACACTGTCTTCATGTCTTGGGGTCATAGGTGACACTGTCCTCATGTCTGGGGGTCATAGGTGACACTGTCGTCATGTCTGGAGGTCATAGGTGATGCTGTCCTCATGTCTGGAGGTCATTGGTGACACTGTCCTCATGTTTGGGGTCATAGGTGACACTGTCCTCATGTCTGGGGGTCGTAGGTGACACTGTCCTCATGTCTGGGGGTCATAGGTGACACTGTCCTCATGTCTGGAAGTCGTAGGTAACACTGTCCTCATGTCTGGGGGTCATAGGCGACACTGTCCTCATGTCTGGGGGTCATAGGTGACACTGTCCTCATGTCTGGGGGTCATAGGTGACACTGTCCTCATGTCTGGGGTCATAGGTGACACTGTCCTCATGTCTGGGGGTCATAGGTGACACTGTCCTCATGTCTGGGGGTCATAGTTGACACTGTTCTCATGTCTGGGGGTCATAGGTGACACTGTCCTCATGTCTGGGGGTCATAGGTGACACTGTCCTCATGTCTGGGGTCATAGGTGACACTGTCCTCATGTCTGGGGGTCATAGGTGACACTGTCCTCATGTCTGGGGGTCATAGGTGACACTGTCCTCATGTCTGGGGGTCATAGGTGACACTGTCCTCATGTCTGGGGGTCATAGGTGACACTGTCCTCATGTCTGGGGGTCATAGGTGTACTATATGGAACACTTGAGCAGTCAGCGATCTCTACAACACTGTCCTCATGTCTGGGGTCATAGGTAACACTGTCATGTCTAGGGGTCTTCATGTTCGGGGTCATAGGTGACACTGTCCTCATGTCTGGGGGTCATAGGTGACACTGTCCTCATGCCTGAGGGTCATAGGTGACACTGTCCTCATGTCTAGGGGTCATAGGTGACAGTCCTCATATCTGGGGGTCATAGGCAACACTGTCCTCATGTCTAGGGGTCATAGGTGACACTGTCCTCATGTCTGGGGGTCATAGGCAACACTGTCCTCATGTCTGGGGGTCATAGGTGACACTGTCCTCATGTCTGGGGGTCATAGACGACACTGTCCTCATGTCTGGGGGTCATAGGTGATACTGTCTTCATGTCTGGGGTCATAGGCGACACTGTCCTCATGTCTGGGGGTCATAGGTGACACTGTCCTCATGTCTGGGGGTCATAGGTGACACTGTCCTCATCTCTGGGGGTCATAGGTGACGCTGTCCTCATGTCTGGGGGTCATAGGTGACACTGTCTTCATGTCTGGGGGTCATAGGTGACGCTGTCCTCATGTCTGGGGGGTCATAGGTGACACTGTCTTCATGTCTGGGGGTCATAGGTGACACTGTCCTCATCTCTGGGGGTCATAGGTGACACTGTCCTCATGTCTGGGGGTCATAGGTGACACTGTCTTCATGTCTGGGGGTTATAGTGACACTGTCCTCATCTCTGGGGGTCATAGGTGATGCTGTCCTCATGTCTGGGGGTCATAGGTGACACTGTCCTCATGTCTGGGGTCATAGGTGACTCTCTCCTCATGTCTGGCGTCATAGGTGACACTGTCCTCATGTCTGTGGGTCATAGATGACACTGTCCTCATGTCTAGGGGTCATAGACAACACTGTCCTCATGTCTGGGGGTCATAGGTGACACTGTCCTCATGTCTGGGGGTCATAGGTGACACTGTCCTCATGTCTGGGGTCATAGGCGACACTGTCCTCATGTCTGGGGGTCACAGGTGACACTGTCCTCATGTCTGAGGGTCATAGGTGACACTGTCCTCCTGTCTGGGAGTCATAGGTGACACTTCCTCCTGTCTGGGGGTCATAGGTGACACTGTCTTATGTCTGGGGGTCATAGGCGACACTGTCCTCATGTCTGGGGGTCATAGGTGACACTGTCCTCATGTCTGGGGGTCATAGGTGACACTGTCCTCATGTCTGGGGGTCATAGGCGACACTATCCTCATGTCTGGGGGTCATAGGTGACACTGTCCTCATGTCTGGGGTCACAGGTGACACTGTCCTCATGTCTGGGGGTCATAGGTATACTATATGGAACACCTGAGCAGTCAGAGATCTCCACAACAATGTCCTCAGTCATGACCGTTAAGAACCTGGTCAGCTTATAGGGCATCGCTCATCTACAAAGCCTCTTTCATGAGCCCCTCCTCCCAACTCTTTCTGTATTCTTTGCCCCCGTGAAGATGATCTTCCTCATCCCCACCCTCTCCTTCATCAGTCCTCCCACTCGACTCGCCTCCCCCCTTTCCCCACACACACACACACAAAATCACATCACACATCATTATGAAGTAGACAAACAAACATGTAAACACCTAACAGCAGCAACCATTCCCGAGAAAAAGAATGCACATGAAACTAGCACAATAAAGCAATCAAAAAGTAGAAATGTGTTTCAAGGTTTATGCAAATGTTTGAAAAAAGAAAAATGGACAACAAAATCAAAATAGAAGTAGAGCATAACATTTGATGGGGGAAGGCGGAGGTGGGAAGGGGGAGATACAAAAACTTGTCATTTTCAGATTTTCAAAAAACAACAAAAAAAAAAATGAAAGAAAGACAGAAAGACCACCACCTTCCATAGTCCTTTCCAGTACTGAACATGTTGATCAAATCTCAACACGGAACATTATGCATTTTATGAACAAGAAGCATAATAAACTGAACAGAGATCAAGTTTTACGTAATCTCTTCACACACACACACACACACATACGCACACACATGCACACGTTTGCACGCATGCATGTGCGCACACACACACACACACACACATGAAAACACACTTTCTGTTTTTATTTTCATGTGTTTGGACTTCATGGTGTAGTAGTCATGACACGGCATGTCTACAGGGACTAGTTTGCATACTCTGAAGCATCCATGATGACATCAATACTGAACAACTTGGACAAGGAGTTAGAGACAGTCCAAGCCTTCATGCTGTTCATTCTTGACATATCCAGTTTGCAACTGTTATCATTGATACGTCATTTTTGTTTGTTTTTTTGATGAAGATGTGCCTCACACAATTATGCATTGTCTGAATGACCAAGTGAGGTTGCTGTTGTTTCTGAACAACTCAGTCCACACACTTTAGTCACCCATAAGCTTGATCTTGTGACTGTCCGTTTTAAAGCAGTAAATATATTAAACATATGTACGTAACAAATGAATTTGTTTGTGCATGTGCATTGATATCCAGAGTGTGTATCATTGTTACACATTTACTTAAGAGGAAAAGGAGAAAAGTGCCTGCAAAAATGAATAAATAAATAAACAGAACAGTGACAAAAAGAACAATTTCAGTTCAGTAACATCTGATCATCACAAAAACTCTTGTTCTCTCTGTCCCTCCCTCTATCCACTCCCCTCCTCTCACTCTATGGTTCATCTATCTGTCTCTCTATCCATCCCCCTCTCACACTCTATGGTTCATCTTTCTGTCACTCTATCCATCTCCTTCCTCTCACTCTATGGTTCATCTTTCTGTCACTCTATCCATCCTCCTTCTCTCTCTGTGATTCATCAATCTTTCTGCCTCTATCAATCCCCCTCCTCTCACTCTATGGTTCATCTCTCTCTCTCTCTATCCATCCCCCTCCTCTCACTCTATGGTTCATCTTTCTGTCTCTCTATCCATCCCCCTCCTCTCACTCTATGGTTCATCTTTCTGTCTATCCATCCCCCTCCTCTCACTCTATGGTTCATCTTTCTGTCTATTCATCCCCCTCCTCTCACTCTATGGTTCATCTTTCTGTCTCTCTGTCCATCCCCCTCCTCTCACTCTATGGTTCATCTTTCTGTCTCTCTGTCCATTCCCTTCCTCTCACTCTATGGTTCATCTTTCTGTCACTCTATCCATCCTCCTTCTCTCTCTGTGATTCATCAATCTTTCTGTCTCTATCAATCCCCCTCCTCTCACTCTATGGTTCATCTTTCTGTCTCTCTATCCATCCCCCTCCTCTCACTCTATGGTTCATCTTTCTGTCTCTCTGTCCATTCCCTTCCTCTCACTCTATGGTTCATCTATCTTTCTGTCTCTCTGTCCATCCCCCTCCTCTCACTCTATAGTTCATCTATCTTTCTGTCTCTCTGTCCATTCCCTTCCTCTCACTCTATGGTTCATCTATCTTTCTGTCTCTCTGTCCATCCCCCTCCTCTCACTCTATAGTTCATCTATCTTTCTGTCTCTCTGTCCATTCCCTTCCTCTCACTCTATGGTTCATCTATCTTTCTGTCTCTCTGTCCATCCCCCTCCTCTCACTCTATGGTTTCATCTATCTTTCTGTCTCTCTGTCCATTCCCTTCCTCTCACTCTATGGTTCATCTATCTTTCTGTCTCTCTACCTCAGTTTATCTCTCTCTCTCTTACCCCAATCTTCATCCTTGACCATCACGGAAACTCGCTTGTTCTCTCCATCGCTCCCCTCTGTCGGTAGCTTCCTCTCACTCTCTAGTTTATATCTCTCTGTCTCTCTACCTTAATTCACCTCTCTCTCTTATCCCAATCTCCATCTTTCCTTTCTCTGTCCTACCTTTTCTGGTCAAACGCTTCATAAAGTTGAAAATGAAATAATAATAATAAGCATACTTGCCTACATGCTACATACATACAAACAGAAAAACATACACTCATACACACACTAACAGAAAACACAACCTTGAGCCACACACACACAACACACACACACACACACACACACACACACACACACACATACAAAATTCAGTTTAAAGATTTATTTGGCAATAAGATCTCAAACACATCAAGACGTACTTTGAAATATAATTCTGCACTCCTGGGGTTTAGGGGTCTCCTATTCAAAACCCCTCTAAATACCTTCCCTTTGAAAAATAAATTCATTCTGTCAAGCAATGAGGCCAAATTACTTGAAATATGAGAATGCTGGGATTCATGACCACATGTATGTGCTTTTCAACTGACTTTACTGTGATCTGTAACAAAACGAACACATGATGGAGACAAAACATGTTTGAAGTGAGTGTCAAAAGTACACTCCAGGTCTGCTTGAAAATCATGAAGAAAGGGATAAACTGAAACAAATGATAAGGCAGAATCTTCTATAGCATTCTGGGACAAACATGAGTCTTGTAAAACAAAACTGATTTGGTATGAATAAATGCACTCTCCACCAAATAAAATATCTCAAGTGTGCATAGAAAGTGTTGCAAGCTTTATAAACAATAGCGATAATCACAGACTTTACATTTTTACAACTTTTCTCAAGAAAATGGCTTAGCTAAAAATGAGCCTTTGATATTCTTTAGCAGGCAAAAAAAATGCATTTTTTTCAAGCCATGCAAAAGGATTATACTTCCAGTAATTTTAAAAATTGTCTACAAATTTACAAACTGTAGCGATGTAATCATGATCAGCACACAATAGATAACAGAAAACAACAACAAAATCATGATCAACATAAAAAAACAATCAGGTACACAATTCAAATGAAAGAAATCAATCATACACATGTTCACACACACACACAGACTTCCTGACTGAAACTTAATTTGTCAGCAACATTTATCAGAGTTAAGATTCTTTAATTTCCTCTCCAGTGTAGCAGAAACAACAAATGTGCCAACAACAGTTCTTGTGCAATTCTTTTTCACACACAAAAGAAGGCAAGAAAGGAACACCTGCAACCGCCAACAATAAATCATACAGAAACTGAGAACTGTATCACAATGATCAGACTGAGATTACACCTTAACATAGACAAACAGAAAGAGAATGCAGAATCTTGACATATGTGCTGACAAGTCCAATGTCATGTTTCTCCAAATACAGTTGAAGTTTTTTTTTTTTTTCCTTTTTAGCTTAAAATTTTTTTTAATTCTTATCCAAGCCTCGCATGGAAAACTACACAGGTGCACACTCACACAAACCACACACATGCACCAATCACATAAGTAAACGCATATCAATATAAATGGTTCAGTGATTAAAAAGAAAAAAAAAAAGAGGAATGAAACAAATCTTCCTGGCATTCTTAGAATTGGACCCCTGTCAGAATTAGACTGTTTCCAGCATAGTAATCTTGGCTCTTTTGTTGTACATTTCCTATCTGTGACCTGAATTATATGAACAGAATCTTGACATACATGTTAAACAAGCAAACAAATCTTGTCTGAAGAGGATAATGGATTAAGCATTAATACGTTTGTACATCCAGCTTCTGAGCAGGGAAAATAAAAAAGAAGCCAAAAACCATGATCAGTGAAAATTAACTCTGACCCATAAATTTCCTGTGTGATGCATTGGAATTCAGTCCAATGCATCACTAAAATGTACCAAAATATACTGTGACACAATGATTTTCTCCTGTACGCATTGCAAGTCCAAGCAGTGCGTCACATAAAGCACTTTTCGTTCGATCCACCGCGATCAAAGTTGATTAAAAAGTAACTTTTCAAATGTCCTGAATCGATGAATAACTTCCACTTGAGAACCTTCTCTGCTGAAAACAAGAGAGAGTCATCAAATTAGGTAACCCTGTCTATGATTGGACCACGAGATCACATGATTCTGCCAAGCGCGAACAGCACGGAAAACCATGTGTAATTGGGTTTTTTAGAGACAAAATCAACAGTTCTCTGTGGCTTGCGGGTGATCATCCAGCAGATGGAACAAAAGTCAAGTGATCTATGCAACACGACCAGTTCGCATAATTAAATGGCTCTGTTATGGATATATGAATGTGTAGCAAACAGCGCAAGAATGGCCAACCTACATAGTTTTGTGAAAGGTTCCACGAATGTTCATCAGTTGTCTCATGTTTGTCACCGGGCTCCCGATGAGCACTGCAAGTCAACTAGAATACAGTCAAATACTAAAATGTTTCAGTGCTGACGGAATTGGCTTATGCCGTGTAAATTCTGTGATGATAATTATTAATCACAGAGAACATTTCACATATCAAGTTTCACTGTTGAAATCCTAGTAATGTAGGTGTTCACATTTATTCACTTAAGTTAACACTTCATTAACACTGCAACATGAATCTAAATTAATAACGTTTAGCATAATCTGGAGTGTTTTATTAACTTTGTTGATAGCATCTCTTATCCATTTCTAACTCTTTCTCTGTGTATTTATGTGTGTAAGCCAGTCAGAATGCACTGTGTGTGTGTGTGTGTGTGTGTGTGTGTGTATGTGTATGTCATTTTCAGTACGTTCACAAGCAGTTATAAAATGTGATCCCCCAATATTTTTGTGACCCCCCCTTGAAAATTTGGAAACAAGGTTTTCGTGCCAAGTCTGACTCCTAATTTGTAGGAAATAATTACCACTGATGCTCAAGCAAAATGCAAGAAAGTATAAAGAATAATACTAGAAAAGAAAAGAACAAAATAGTATTCCCTGAGACATTCACAGAAAGAGCAGGTAAATTAAATAAATTGAAAAAAAAAAATACTGTCTACCTGTATATTTGTCCCACACACACACACACACACACACACACACACACACACATACACACACATCTTTTTTTTTTAATGCAATAAACAATTGGAAGTAGTACAGGTATTGTCCCCCTGCATGAAGAAAAAGGAGGAAGTCTGTATTTACGGTTCGGCATCATATGCTTGCATCAGGTGATACACAGAAAACCATTTCCCCAAGATTGTCTAAATCATCTCTCACTATTAAGTCTGTAAAAGAATCCCTGAAAACAGAATGCAGCTGCCTGACCAGCTAGGGAAAAGGGTGGCGGAGGAGGTGGTGGGGTGGAAAGTGCTGAGGGCACAACACATGTAAAAAGCTACTTCAGGAAAGGAATGTGCAAACGTTTTGCAAAGTTTTACTATGGAGAAATTCACTGAAAACAAAAAGCCTTGTTCCTCTATCTTTTTACCATATTTTCAGCACCGATTCATCAATCCCCAATTCACGAGTTTTTTTTGTGGTTTCCCCTTTTCAACAAAGATGGGTTTGCCAACACTTAACACACTGTTTTTCAAAATCACGAGAACCAATGAGAGCACAAGTTGGAAAACAAATAGCATGTAACAGCTGTTCATACCGAAATCTCAATATCATACAGAGATCGAACTAATGTTAAGCACAGACTAGTCGTCATCATTCTGTTTAAACAACAGCTAATAAAACGGTAGGAGAATGAATGCAAGAAAACAAAGTTACATGTTGTAAACCAACACAGAAAACAAAACAGAATGTGGTGTACAGTGAGAGATACATTGCCATAGCAGTCAGTGTCATGAGCACCAGAGAAACAGAGCGCTGCAGCCAGATCACACCAATTTTCCTATAATGAATTCTTCTGTGAAATCTTCCTTGTTGCGGATATCGAAAACCTGCAACAATAACAGATAAAGAAATACAGACATATTACAAGCTGGGGGCATGTAAGCTTACGTAACACATGCTGGCCATATCATCTCAGTATTCCAAAAGAACAATAACAAGATAGATTTATGAACCTTTCTGTTGTTACTTGTCTGCAAATGCTTAAAATCAATTATTTGATACGTGTTTCTCAAAAACAAAAGTAAAATCAGTTCAAACACTGTAAAGAAATACAATAATTTCTAAAAGAACAATTGGACTCATGTAAAGATAAAAAGAACAAGCGCAGCTATAATGTGACAGTGACAATTACTATATAAGGTAACAACAAAGATAAAAAGAACATGCACAACTATAATGTGACAGTGACAATTAGTATATAAGGTAACAACAAACATCTTTGTACATTCAGTAACATCCCAGTGCATCTGTCTGTCCACCCACAAGTTGCCAGAGACAAATGTCCACCATATTACCTTGAGTTCACGTAGCTGTTCTTAGAGTTTCCAAACATCCAAAGATAAATCTGATGATGAACATCTAACTGGAAGCTTTCTTGATTTGGTCACATTGTAATATTTCTGTTTCAAGAGCCTGGAATATGTAGACAAGGATGCTTTATTTTTTTATGCACACATATGGAAAAGGGCAAGGACGTAAGACAATCCATTATACTCAAAAGACTAGTTTCTGACCAACTATTTGTCCATCAGACCAGGGAGAGAAAAGAGAGGGGGGGGGGGGGGGGGGGGGGGGGGGGGGAGAAAGAAGTATGAAGACTGACTGATAAATAGATAAGACAGATACACAGTGCAACTCTGTGAGCGTTTTCACAAAAATCATAATAGCTTGGACTAGCCGCTGTAGCAAAGTGGTTAGCATCACCGACTCAAGGTTGCGAGACCATGAGTTCATTTCCCATCAGTCATTTATTTGTGGGATTTTTCTGCCCCAACGGACTCCTACACAGAGTTGGGTTTGCTTTGGGCTCAACTGGGTAGACTGGGACCACACAGCAGAGTTTTATCCACCTAATGGATGTGTCTCTAAGAGTGTTGTCAAAATTTCCTGACCAACACTGTAGGTGTCAGTATCTCTCAGGCCTGGTTGATGCCAGGGAATATTATTATAGCAGGATAGAGCACAGTCCATGGAAATCCATAGCGTCATCTCCATCATCCTCATCTTAATCGATAAGTATTGAAAAAGTCTCAAATTCTGTGGCCCTTCATGCCCTGTTCACGGTGACCTCAATTTCAATCACCTTGGATTGATTCTTTCAGGGTCACTGGTATCTGCAAAATCATGGGGACTGTCACTGGACGGGTGTGGTGGCACCTTTGGTGGGACAGCTCACCCATGCTGGCTCCAAAAGTAAGCAATTATTGTCGTCAGTAGGATGCCTAGTAGGTGGGGTCCTGCACATGTTGGATCAGAACAAGCACCACTGAACATCACCAAAGTGACTCGGCAGCAGTGCAGTGTCTCCACTGGTGGGTTGCTTCATGATGACATTGACTGCTCCCTGTGGATTGCTGGAGCCAGGACAGTGGCAGGGCAGGTTGGCAGTGTGGGTGCAGTGCCCCTGAGGTAGCACGGCAGATGGGACAGCAAAACACACACACACACACACACACACACATCGAGGTAGCTTTGATGCTATGAAGCCAAAATCAAACATTCACAGATGCAACAGCATCATATTGGACTGATATATCCATATTATACTATTAAGAAAGCAAGCGTGAGCATGCAGTTGTGTGCGCACGCATGCACGCACACACACACACACACACACACACACACACACACACCACACCCAGTGGGAGAAGGGGAAAAGTGGGTGAAGAAAGGGAGGAGAGGTACTATGAAAGCCAGTATAAACAGGTAACATAGTCAACTAACATTCAACAGAATAATTAATTCTACAATCACAGGCATTGCACAATTAATTGCCGACATGTGGCAACAAAGGAAATGAGGGGAACTTACATGTATGTGGAAAGGAGGGGGGGGGGGGGGGGGGTGAGCATTAAGCAGCCAACCAATGTCTAAACCCAGAGTAGGTTGCTCTACCTTAGCACTGAGGGGGTGAGAGAGGAAACAGAACTCCCAACAACAACAAAGTCATAGGCAGCTGATCTGCAGTTAGCACCAAGAGTGAGAGGGAAAAACAGAAGAACTCCCAACAACAACAAAAAGTCATATGCAGCTGATCTGCAGTTAGCACCAAGAGTGAGAGTGAAAACAGAAGAACTCCCAACAACAACAAAAAGTCATATGCAGCTGATCTGCAGTTAGCACCAAGAGTGAGAGTGAAAACAGAAGAACTCCCAACAACAACAAAAAGTCATATGCAGCTGATCTGCAGTTAGCACCAAGAGTGAGAGGAAAAACAGAAGTACTCCCAACAACAACAAAAAGTCATATGCAGCTGATCTGCAGTTAGCACCAAGAGTGAGAGGGAAAACAGAAGAACTCCCAACAACAACAAAAAGTCATATGCAGCTGATCTGCAGTTAGCACCAAGAGTGAGAGGAAAAACAGAAGTACTCCCAACAACAACAAAAAAGTCATATGCAGCTGATCTGCAGTTAGCACCAAGAGTGAGAGTGAAAACAGAAGAACTCCCAACAACAACAAAAAGTCATATGCAGCTGATCTGCAGTTAGCACCAAGAGTGAGAGTGAAAACAGAAGAACTCCCAACAACAACAAAAAGTCATATGCAGCTGATCTGCAGTTAGCACCAGGAGTGAGAGTGAAAAGAGAAGAACTCCCAACAACAACAAAAAGTCATATGCAGCTGATCTGCCAACAGCTGCAAACCTCCAACTTCTTGAGACGGGGGGTAGGAAGGGGGTGCAGGTGGAAGTGGGGGGGGGGGGGGAGAAAGGGGAAAGTGTGGATGAGATGTCAAGGAGAGAAGCGGACAGTAGGACAAAAGAGGTAAAAAAAAAAAGGGGGGGGGGGGGGGGTGAGGGTGAGGTAGAAGACAAGGGTGAGGGAGAGGAAGAAGGTGAGGGCAGAGGAATGGTTTAAAAGGAACAAGGCTGACAACTGCCAGTGCAAAACTCCAGAACTATAGTAAGTTTTGAAATGTATAAATGTTGTTGCCATTTTTTTTTCTTTTTTCCTTTCTAGTTTAAAAATTACATAATCTGTCCCATAAGCTATCCTGTCACCATTCATCATCCTTGAAAGAGAATGTCTTCATGTTTTGCCCTGTCTCACCCACTGTGCCACCTCAGTGGTGTGTTTTGCCCTGTCTCACCCACTATGCCACTTCAGTGGAATGTCTTCATGTTTTGCCCTGTCTCACCCACTATGCCACTTCAGTGGAATGTCTTCATGTTTTGCCCTGTCTCACCCACTATGCCACTTCAGTGGAATGTCTTCATGTTTTGCCCTGTCTCACCCACTGTGCCACTTCAGTGGAGTGTTTTCATGTTTTGTGTCTCTGTCTCACCCACTATGCCACTTCAGTGGAATATTTTCATGCTTTATCCTCTGTCTCACCCACTATGCCACTTCAGTAGAATGTTTTCATGCTTTATCCTCTGTCTCACCCACTATGCCACTTCAGTGGAATGTCTTCATGTTTTGCCCTGTCTCACCCACTATGCCACTTCAGTGGAATGTTTTCATGCTTTATCCTCTGTCTCACCCACTATGCCACTTCAGTGGAATGTCTTCATGTTTTGCCCTGTCTCACCCACTATGCCACTTCAGTGGAGTGTCTTCGTGTTTTGTCCTCTGTCTCACCCACTATGCCACTTCAGTGGAATGTTTTCATGTTTTGTCCCTGTCTCACCCACTATGCCCCTTCAGTGGAGTGTTTTCATGTTTTGCCCTCTGTCTCACCCACTATGCCACTTCAGTGGAATGTCTTCATGTTTTGTCCTCTGTCTCACCCACTATGCCACTTCAGTGGAATGTTTTCATGTTTTGCCCTGTCTCACCCACTGTGCCACTTCAGTGGAGTTTCTTCATGTTTTGCCCTGTCCTCACCCACTATGCCACTTCAGTGGAATGTCTTCATGTTTTGCCCGTCTCACCCACTATGCCACTTCTGTGGAGTGTTTTGCCCTGTCCTCACCCACTATGCCACTTCAGTGGAATGTTTTTGCCCTGTCTCACCCACTGTGCCACTTCAGTGGAATGTCTTCATGTTTTGCCCTGACTCACCCACTATGCCACTTCAGTGGAATGTCTTCATGTTTTGCCCCACCCACATTGCCACTTCAGTGGAGTGTTTTCATGTTTTGTCCTCTGTTTCACCACTATGCCACTTCAGTGGAATGTCTTCATGTTTTGCCCTGTCTCACCCACTATGCCACTTCAGTGGAGCGTCTTCATGTTTTGCCCTGTCTCACCCACTATGCCACTTCAGTGGAGTGTCTTCATGTTTTGCCCTGTCTCACCCACTATGCCACTTCAGTGGAATGTCTTCATGTTTTGTCCTCTGTCTCACCCACTATGCCACTTCAGTGGGAATCTTCATGTTTTGCCCTGTCTCACCCACTATGCACTTCAGTGGAGTGTTTTCATGTTTTGTCCTCTGTCTCACCCACTATGCCACTTCAGTGGAGTGTTCTGCTCTGTCTCACCCACTATCAAGTCAAGTCAAGTCAAGTAAACTTTATTATCTCAATTTGAGAAATTAATTTGTGGTCACACACATTCACAGCAAATAAACAATAATTTAGCCACATTACCCATTTCACATCACATACGACATACATTCATATAGAGGAATTTGGATTTCAATTAAACATCTTCTCGGTTCATGAAATCAATGGACAGGGGAATAAAAACTTTGTTTAAATCTGACACTTCTGCATTTAACCGATCGATATCTTCGTCCTGACTGAAGAAGGTCATACTGATTTGCAAGAACGTGGGTCTGGTCACACGTAATCTTCTTCGCTTTACAAACAACACGGCAACCTGTATAGCTCACTCAGACTTTTTTGTCTCTCACCAACGATTTTTCCTCCCACGTTCACCACTTTCTCAAGCACATTTCTGCTCTTCACAGTCAACCCACCATACCAACACATAAATGAGAAAGTTAGAACAGATTTCCAAGAAGCATGAATAAAATGTCCGAAGAATGTCAGTATTCACATGAAATGATCGCAGCTTGCGAAGACAATATAATTGGTTTGACATTTTTTGTGGACATACTCAACATGGGATTTAAAATTCAGCTTATTATCTATAAAAGTTCCTAAATATTTGTATGATTCAACATGTTCTACTTCAGCACCTTTGATAAAAAGTGGTGGTACAGCTTTTGGATTCTTTCTAAAATCAATCAACATTTCTTTCGTTTTTGTTACATTCAGATCAAGATAGTTATGATCGCACCAGTCAACAAATCTTTGAACCTCCTTGAAGTAAACAGAAGAATCAGAGTTGGAAAGATCCACAAGTGCTGAGTCATCTGATATTTAATGTACAAAGTTGAATCACTTCCTGAACAATCATTTGTGTACAGAGTAAAAGCACTGGTGATAAAACAGTACCCTGGGGTGCGCCAGCTGAAATGACTCTGGGAAGACGAAACAACACTTTGATATCGAACAGACTGTGTCCTCTGTGTAAGAAAATCAATTATCCAAAGAATGAGCTTGTTACCCACATTTATGTTAATGAGTTTCTTTGCCATCAGATGTGGTTGCATGGTGTTGAATGCTGATGAGAAAATCAATAAAGAGAATGCGTACAAAGGAGGCAGGTTTTTCAAGGTGTGAAAAAGCATGATGGAGAAGTGTGAGTGTGGCATCATCTGTTGATCTGTTCTGTTGGTATGCGAACTGAAACGGGTCTTGGTACTGTGTAGTATCTTTTTAAAACATAACCGAGGACAATTCTTTCAAAACATTTCATTGCAACAGATATGAGGGCAACTGGTCGGTAATCATTTAAACAGCTTGGGTTGCGTTTTTTGGGAACAGGACATACAGTGGCATTTTTCCATAAAACAGGAATTATACATTCTCTAAGTGACCAGGTAAACAAACGACTGTAAACAAAGGAGAGCTGAGAAGCACACACCTTCAACAATTTTCCACAGATATTATCAGGCCCATTGCCTTTCTCACATTTAAACGTTTGAAAAACAACTGAACATCATTTTCCTCAATCACAACAGAATCACTTCCATCAACATCAACTATGCCACTTCAGTGGAATGTTTTGCCCTGTCTCACCCACTATGCCATTTCAGTGGAGTGTCTTCATGTTTTGCCCTGTCTCACCCACTATGCCACTTCAGTGGAATGTCTTCATGTTTTGCCCTGTCTCACCCACTATGCCACTTCAGTGGAATGTCTTCATGTTTTGCCCTGTCTCACCCACTATGCCACTTCAGTGGAATGTCTTCATGTTTTGCCCTGTCTCACCCACTATGCCACTTCAGTGGAATGTCTTCATGTTTTTGCCCTGTCTCTCACCCACTATGCCACTTCAGTGGAGTGTTTTCATGTTTTGTTCTCTGTCTCACCCTCTATGCCACTTCAGTGGAATGTCTTCATGTTATGCCCTGTCTCACCCACTATGCCACTTCAGTGGAGTGTTTTCATGTTTTTTGTCCTCTGTCTCACCCACTATGCCACTTCAGTGGAGTGTTTTCATGTTTTGTCCTCTGTCTCACCCACTATGCCACTTCAGTGGAGTGTTTTCATGTTTTGCCCTGTCTCACCCACTATGCCACTTCAGTGGAGTGTCTTTGTTGTTTTGCCCTGTCTCACCCACTGTGCCACTTCAGTGGAATGTTTTCATGTTTTGCCCTGTCTCACCCACTATGCCACTTCAGTGGTGTTTTCATGTTTTGCCCTGTCTCACCCACTATGCCACTTCAGTGGTGTGTTTTCAAGTTTTGTCCTCTGTCTCACCCACTATGCCACTTCAGTGGAATGTCTTTCATGTTTTGCCCTGTCTCACCCACTATGCCACTTCAGTGGAATGTTTTCATGCTTTTATCCTCTGTCTCACCCACTATGCCACTTCAGTGGAATGTCTTCATGTTTTGCCCTGTCTCACCCACTATGCCACTTCAGTGGAATGTGTTTTCATGTTTTGCCCTGTCTCACCCACTATGCCACTTCAGTGGAATGTTTTCATGCTTTATCCTCTGTCTCACCCACTATGCCACTTCAGTGGAATGTTTTCATGCTTTATCCTCTGTCTCACCCACTATGCCACTTCAGTGGAATGTTTTCATGCTTTATCCTCTGTCTCACCCACTATGCCACTTCAGTGGAATGTCTTCATGTTTTGCCCTCTGTCTCACCCACTATGCCACTTCAGTGGAATGTTTTCATGCTTTTATCCTCTGTCTCACCCACTATGCCACTTCAGTGGAATGTTTTCATGCTTATCCTCTGTCTCACCCACTATGCCACTTCAGTGGAATGTTTTCATGTTTTTGTCCTCTGTCTCACCCACTATGCCACTTCAGTGGAATGTTTTCATGCTTTATCTTCTGTCTCACCCACTATGCCACTTCAGTGGAATGTTTTCATGCTTTTTATACTCTGTCTCACCCACTATGCCACTTCAGTGGAATGTTTTCATGCTTTATCCTCTGACTCACCCACTATGCCACTTCAGTGGAGTGTCTTCATGTTTTGCCCTGTCTCACCCACTATGCCACTTCAGTGGAATGTTTTCATGTTTTGTCCTCTGTCTCACCCACTATGCCACTTCAGTGGAATGTTTTCATGCTTTATCCTCTGACTCACCCACTATGCCACTTCAGTGGAATGTTTTCATGCTTTATCCTCTGTCTCACCCACTATGCCACTTCAGTGGAATGTTTTCATGCTTTATCCTCTGTCTCACCCACTATGCCACTTCAGTGGAATGTTTTCATGCTTTATCCTCTGACTCACCCATTATGCCACTTCAGTGGAGTGTCTTCATGTTTTGCCCCGTCTCACCCACTATGCCACTTCAGTGGAATGTTTTGCCCTGTCTCACCCACTGTGCCACTTCAGTGGAATGTTTTCATGTTTTGCCCTGTCTCACCCACTATGCCACTTCAGTGGAATGTTTTCATGTTTTGCCCTGTCTCACCCACTATGCCACTTCAGTGGAGTGTTTTCATGTTTTGCCCTGTCTCACCCACTATGCCACTTCAGTGGGTGTGTTTTCAAGTTTTGTCCTCTGTCTCACCACTATGCCACTTCAGTGGAATGTCTTCATGTTTTGCCCTGTCTCACCCACTATGCCACTTCAGTGGAATGTTTTCATGCTTTATCCTCTGTCTCACCCACTATGCCACTTCAGTGGAATGTCTTCATGTTTTGCCCTGTCTCACCCACTATGCCACTTCAGTGGAATGTTTTCATGCTTTTTATCCTCTGTCTCACCCACTATGCCACTTCAGTGGAATGTCTTCATGTTTTGCCCTGTCTCACCCCCACTATGCCACTTCAGTGGAATGTCTTCATGTTTTGCCCTCTGTCTCACCCACTATGCCACTTCAGTGGAATGTTTTCATGTTTTGCCCTCTGTCTCACCCACTATGCCACTTCAGTGGAATGTTTTCATGCTTTTATCTCTGTCTCACCCACTATGCCACTTCAGTGGAATGTTTTCATGCTTTATCCTCTGTCTCACCCACTATGCCACTTCAGTGGAATGTTTTCATGTTTTGCCCTCTGTCTCACCCACTATGCCACTTCAGTGGAATGTTTTCATGCTTTATCCTCTGTCTCACCCCCTATGCCACTTCAGTGGAATGTTTTCATGCTTTATCCTCTGTCTCACCCACTATGCCACTTCAGTGGAATGTTTTCATGCTTTTATCCTCTGTCTCACCCACTATGCCACTTCAGTGGAATGTTTTCATGCTTTTTCCTCTGTCTCACCCACTATGCCACTTCAGTAGAATGTTTTCATGCTTTATCCTCTGACTCACCCACTATGCCACTTCAGTGGAGTGTCTTCATGTTTTGCCCTGTCTCACCCACTATGCCACTTCAGTGGAATGTTTTCATGTTTTGTCCTCTGTCTCACCCACTATGCCACTTAAGTGGAGTGTCTTCATGTTTTGCCCTGTCTCACCCACTATGCCACTTCAGTGGAATGTTTTCATGTTTTGTCCTCTGTCTCACCCACTACTATGCCACTTCAGTGGAGTGTTTTCATGTTTTGCCCTCTGTCTCACCCACTATGCCACTTCAGTGGAATGTTTTCATGCTTTGTCCTCTGTCTCACCCACTATGCCACTTCAGTGGAGTGTTTTCATGCTTTGTCCTCTGACTCACCCACTATGCCACTTAAGTGGAATGTTTTCATGTTTTGTCTTCTGTCTCACCCACTATGCCACCTCAGTGGTGTGTTTTCATGTTTTGTCCTCTGTCTCACCCACTATGCCACTTCAGTGGAATGTTTTCATGTTTTGTCCTCTGTCTCACCCACTATGCCACTTCAGTGGAATGTTTTCATGTTTTGTCCTCTGTCTCACCCACTATGCCACTTCAGTGGAATGTTTTCATGTTTTGCCCTGTCTCACCCACTATGCCACTTCAGTGGAATGTTTTCATGTTTTGCCCTCTGTCTCACCCACTATGCCACTTCAGTGGAATGTTTTCATGCTTTTATCCTCTGTCTCACCCACTATGCCACTTCAGTGGAATGTTTTCATGTTTTGTCCTCTGTCTCACCCACTATGCCACTTCAGTGGAATGTTTTCATGTTTTGTCCTCTGTCTCACCCACTATGCACTTCAGTGGAATGTTTTCATGCTTTGTCCTCTGACTCACCCCACTGTGCCACTTCAGTGGAATGTTTTCATGCTTTGTCCTCTGACTCACCCACTATGCCACTTCAGTGGAATGTTTTCATGTTTTGTCCTCTGACTCACCCACTATGCCACTTCAGTTGCATTACTCCCACCACACTCATTCCATCTCCTATTCACAACAACCTCTGGGACTGTCCCATTCACAACCACACTCATTCCATCTCTCCCATTCACAAGAACCTCTGGGACTGTCCCATTCACAAACACACTCATTCCATCTCCCATTCACAAGAACCTTTTGGGACTGTCCCATTCACAACCACACTCATTCCATCTCCCATTCACAACCACACCCCGGACTGTTCCATTCACAGCCACACCCGGGACTGTCCCATTCACAACCACACCCACCCAGAACTGTCCCATTCACAAACCACACCCAGAACTGTCCCATTCACAACCACACTCATTCCATCTTCCATTCACAACCACACTCATTCCATCTCCCATTCATAACTACACACTCATTCCATCTCCCATTCACAACCACACCCGGGACTGTCCCATTCACAACCACGCTCATTCCACCTCCCATTCACAACTACACTCATTCTATCTCCCATTCACAACCATACTCATTCCATCTCCCATTCACAACCACACCCAGGACTGTCCCTCTGTAACTCCAACACCAAAAGTTCACAGGCAACAATCAGTATCCAGTCATCATTAGGCAACCTACCAAGAGAGACATTACACTGCTGCTAAGATACTTCCCATGGAGTTCAGTAGTGCCTGTTCTGATCTAACACACACAGGATACCCCCTTCTAAGCCCCCTACTTTCAACAAAGACTGCTACATCACCAAGCCAGCATAAGTGAGCGTCCTTTTCTAGAAGGCACTACAAACAGTCCACAACTGTTCCCATGAACTTACCCACACCAACCACTTTAAAACACACTAACGACACGACAACCTCGAAACAAACTAACGACATGACAACCTCGAAACAAACAAACTAACGACATGACAACCTCGAAACAAACTAACGATACCACAACCTCGAAACAAACTAACGACACGACAACCTCGAAACATACTAACAACACAACATCCTCGAAACATACTAACAACACAACATCCTCGAAACATACTAACGACACGACAACCTCGAAACATACTAACGACACGACAACCTCGAAACACACTAACGACACACCACAACCTCGAAACAAACTACGACACGACAACCTCGAAACAAACTAACAACACAACATCCTCGAAACATACTAACAACACAACATCCTCGAAAAACATACTAACGACACGACAACCTCGAAACATACTAACGACATGACAACCTCGAAACAAACTAACGACACGACAACCTCGAAACACACTAACGACACGACAACCTCGAAACAAAAACTAACGACACGACAACCTCGAAACAAACTAACAACACAACATCCTCGAAACATACTAACAACACAACATCCTCGAAACATACTACTAACGACACGACAACCTCGAAACATACTAACGACACGACAACCTCGAAACAAACTAACGACACGACAACCTCGAAACATACTAACAACACAACATCCTCGAAACATACTAACGACACGACAACCTCGAAACATACTAACAACACGACAACCTCGAAACATACTAACAACACAACATCCTCGAAAACATACTAACGACACGACAACCTCGAAACATACGAACGACACGACAACCTCGAAACACAAACTAACGACACGACAACCTCGAAAACATACTAACAACACAACATCCTCGAATCCTCGAAACATACTAACGACACGACAACCTCGAAACATACTAACGACACGACAACCTCGAAACATACTAACAACACGACAACCTCGAAACATACTAACAACACGACAAACCTCAAACATACTAACAACATGACAACCTCAAAACATACTAACAACACGACAACCTCAAAACATGCTAACAACACGACAACCTCAAAACATGCTAACAACATGACAACCTCAAAACACACTAACAACATGACAACCTCAAAAAACATACTAACAACATGACAACCTCGAAACATACTAACAACACAACAACCTCGAAACATACTAACAACACAACAACCTCAAAACATACTAACAACACAACAACCTCAAAACATACTAACAACACAACAACCTCAAAACATACTAACAACACGACAACCTCAAAAAAACATACTAACAACATGGCAACCTCAAAACATACTAACAACATGACAACCTCGAAACATGCTAACAACACAACATCCTCGAAACATACTAACGCTTTCACCCATGTTAGTTGCTTTGTCTAGCAGCAAGTTTATGTAAAAACTACAGAATCAATTTCAATCAAACTTTGTGCAAAGATGGAATGTGGTCCAAGTGGATCTGGATATAAATAGAGGATCTGAGAATTTTGTTTTTTTCTCTTTTAACACTCAGAAATGGGGAATTCCTTTTTCATTTCCATAAAATTTTAAAAAGAAATAATCAACTCATTTAAATGAGGGGTAAATCTGATTTAAAAGATGTCTTGATTTCTACTGTGTAGTAAGATTTTCTGCAGATCTAAATTACATATTGGAAGTAAGTGAAAGAATGTTTGATCTTGGTGGAGATCTATGCTCTCCCTTGCCTTTTCATCTGATGTAGGCAACACATGACACAGACCAACCTTGGTGACTTTTGCTGCTTCCACCAATGCGAGCTTTGTGCCTGCGTACATCATGTTCAACTCAGGTTTACACCCCTAGTTTCAAACAGAAAAAAAGAGAAAATTATGACAAAAAACAAACATAAAAACCAAATTTTATGGCATTCATAACAAACTGATAGCATACCATTCTGCCACTGAGCACTTTTTTCAAATACTCTTCCAGTCAACATTAAACATAAACCTTTCTTATTACATTCTAACTTTCAATGTGCCTCTTTTTCCCCACTTTCTGGGGTTTATTCACTGTACACAGATATATAACATGGATATGTATCTATCTCATTATACAGATAGATAGATAGATAGATGTGTGTGTGTGTGTGTGTGTGTGTGTGTGTGTGTGTGTGTGTGTGTGTGTGTGTGTGTGTATGCGTGCATGTGTAGATATGTGAGTAGTGTGTGTGTGTGTGTGTGTGTGTATACAAGTGTGCATGTGTGCATGTGTGCGTGTGTGT